>JARKHS020011008.1:0-15348 GCA_030143305.2 Amblyomma americanum | reverse complement strand
GAATTCAGGCGATGCCTATTTGGAAATAGCATTATTTAGCATTATACCAAACTTACTTGGCGATGACAGGAATGCCTACATGCTCAGCCAGGGCCTTAATGACTGCATTTCTGTTAGCATGCTGTGGTCGTTCTTCTTTTGTACGTCCATGGACAGCAATAGCTTTCACACCAGTAGATTCAATTAACTTGCCCAAAGCCAGTGTTTCTTCAAGCTGTACAAATATATGAAAGAGTGGTAGCAAAGAAAATCTGTGTTCAACTCAATGACAAAATCTGGGTATATATGACAAAATCCCCAATCTTATTTTACGTTAGTAACTGCACAAATTTACACCACCATAGTACAAATCATATTGTTTTCTAACAGAAACTAGAGTTCACCTGGCAGTATTCTACATTTCCGTCCAGCCTTACTGAAGTCCGAAATAAGCTAAAGCAGTACAGAACACACAAGGCAGGTATCAATGAAATCCAGTCTCCCAACATGCCCACACAACTCAACACACCTGGAGCAGCTCACACTACATGCATATTAGTAGAAGCACTGATCTCCACTAGGAGGCTTGACGACGCATTGGGTGCCCGAAAGTGAAGCCAGCGGAAGTAGTAAGTGGCCTCAACCCAGAAGTCAGCCTTTGGCAGTGCACGAAATCGGACCTCAGCATGGTTTTCAGTTTAAGTTTTCTTTTTCCACTTGGCATTTCGTCTTTTCACCGTTCTCCTCTTTTTGTATGGCAATGCCTACCTGTTGCACTGTCAACTGCATGAGGAGACCGGCAAAGTCTTCGGTAAAGACGTTTAAAAAATAAGGGTTCATTGCAATGCAATGAGACGACACGAGCGGACGACAGGACATCGCTACACAAAGCACATACGAAGCCTTGTCTGCTCAGCTCCGTGTCGTCCTGTTGCGAGTGTCACCAACTCTGTTCTTTACTGTGATGCACGTTCCCACGCTCTAACCCCAAGTTACACCATCAATGGGAGATAAATTTAAGAAAGAATAGGTTTGGTTTATGGGTGTTTAACATTCCAAAGCAACTCAGGCTATGAGGGACATTGTAGTGAAGGGCTCCAGAAATTTCGACCACCTGGGGTTCTTTAACATGCACTGACATCGCACAGCACACGGGCCTCTAGAATTTCGCCTCCACTGAAATTCGACCGCCGCGGCCAGGATTGAACCCGAGTCTTTCGGAACAGCAGCAGAGCGCCATAACCATTGAGCCATCGCAGCGGCTTTAAGAAAGAATAGGTGGAAACCTTCACCAGGAAGCCGACTTTGCAGTGACCATTTTACTGAATTATGTTTCGACTGAAATGGACCGAGGGCGAGGCTACTATGTGGTGAGGTGCCGACGGTGTTCTGCTGGTTCACATTAGCGCCTCCAAAAGTATGGCACTGCTTTTTCGATGGAGTGTATCAAGTACTGTTTCGTACTGCACCAAATTATGCCTGAATGAGCTTTTATTCGTGATGCCTGGTGCAGCTGACTTGTAACAGCACTTGTCACGCGCGCTGCAGCATTCGTCTTTCTCGTCAGTCATTTCTCTCGCACTGCACAGCAGCTGAAACGTGGCTGTGCTATGGAGCTAGGTTAAAAGCGTGTCTGGAAGGTAAGTGACACCCAAAGTGATAAACATCACCCGCCAATGATGAGACGAGACATCAGCCACTTGCAACTTGATACTGAAACTGAACAGCTCTATAACGAGTGGCTCTTCGAGTGTCAGGATGGTCAGGATTTCTGCACCATCGTTCGTCTTTTCTTTGCAACGAGAAAATTTGGTTTTAAGATGAACTAGCCTAATCGTCATTCCACTACTGCTCCTTTGCGCTCGGAAGACAAAAACCAGACAAGAACGTGGTCTTTTATGTCTGTTTTCTTCAGTTTCTTTGAAATTACAGGGTTCTCCAAACAATGCTCACATTTCTCGCTTCCAGCTTGCTTACTCCTTTGATATAACAGCAGACATTACATGAGAATAACGCAAAAAAACTGAGAACGAAAGGGCAAAAGACGCAACTTTTTGCATTTAAATACACAGCAGACACTGAACTTTTGGCACATGCCATCCACCTTCCGGTGGCTTCACTAGCGCCTCCTTCGGAAAGTGGGAATGCGGCCATCCAACCACCTAGTGGAGATCAGTGAGTAGAAGAGGTATATAGATGAACAACTACACAATACACAGTGAAAAATAAAAATTGCTAGCTTCTGGAAAGATCACCTTTCCTCTGCGTTTTAAAGGAAGATGTACAACTACAAGCTCTTATTCCATCTGTGATACAGGGCTAGCATATAGTAGGAAGGACATCCAAAAAATTCCAGGCACTGAATGTCGGCACTGTACCTTATCAAGAACCCGAATCTTGCATGTAACAGGCAGGTCAGTGCTTTGAACAAGGGCTGTAAGGATGGCTTTCACCTTGTCAGCTTGTGTAAGCAGAGCTGCACCCATTCCACCCTGCAAAAAATCAGGAAAATCACTAAAACTGCCAACCACATTCAACCTAACAGTTTCTCATGCTACTGACAGGACCTTAATGGAAAATTCCTTTGGACAGCCCATGTTCACATCTATCCCGGCCACGTCTCTCTCACTGAAAAAGATTGTTGTGCATCAGCAATACAATTGAACAGGTAAAAACTACTTGGGTGAGTTGGTCTGAGATTACCACAGTTACAGTGCAATAGACAGGATACAGCTGTGCTGTGTTACGTCTCTCATGCTGTATCCTGTTGCGATGTAACTATGGTCAACAGATCACAAGACATGCATGAACAAATCTGGTTGCTCCTATTTAAACAAACAGAAATAAGGACCTCCCATATGGTGCCCCCAGTCCAGTGAAAGTGCTAGACTTACACCAACTTTGCAACTTGAACAGCCCGCTCAGGATTGCAGGTTCCCTGGACGACAGTAAGCAATATTCAGATTTAGAACGTGCTCGCTATTCCACCACATTGCAGCCGTAACAGTATTGCCATTTCGAGCGCGCCAAATACTCACTATCTGCAAGATGTTCCGGCCTTTCTCTTTCTCACATGTTCTGAACACGATTTGGTGATCATCATCGACAAAGTCTATGGTACCCAGTACCTCTAGAAAACGGAAGTGTAAAGAGTCATACGTGGATATACCCGCACAAAACACATGCGTCTTACATTGGGACCCAATCAGCACTACCACTGACACAATGTTCTGGTGCAACGAAGAATAAGCGCTGGCAAAACGTGCAGTTCATGTTCACTGGCAGATCGCTACCTAATGTGCACTTGGAGTTGACAAAGACTACGAGCTGTGCAAAATTGAGCGCGGAGTTCCAATGCTCAAAACACTGGCAAGTGTAATGCGGAGTTGTGGAGGCATACTTACTATTATCGATGCGTTGACACTTCAGCAACCGGTAGTCGATGAGCTCCTGAACGAGAAAACACGTCAATTAGCCTGGAAACAAGGTATTTTACCAGCGTCATGTGCGAGCAAATAAGGCAAGCCACTGCGCGGGCATGTGAACAGCTACACGGTGAACACAGTACCTCTGTGTAAACAAGGTCGGCTCCGTAATGCAAAGCGAGGAGTCGCATGGGCAACGTCCCTATTCTAACCATCGGGGCCAGTATAACTTTGTTCCTATAATCAACACTTGATGTCATGTTTGCGTTGCCTCTGTGTCAAAAATCACTGTGAATTTAAAACACTTTTTGTGACGGTAAACCATAATAGTGCAACTCTACCACGCGCAATCAATTCGTAACAGCAATAGTTACTGCGTCTACAATCAACCACCTGACCACCTGCCTGACCCGCCAAGTGGATTGGCATGGCTCTAGCCACTGTAGCATGGCACACGCTTGTAGCCACTTCTAGCCTAAAAGAGTGTACTAGTACACTCAAAACGCCTTTGTTGATTTATGATACGACGTCAAAAGAAGTGGTAGGGTGGCTAGCGTTGCATAGCGTTGCGTTGCAACTGATGTCACTCATTTCACATTTTTTTAGATCAAGACCAATATTCACGAAAAAGAAATTGTAAAAGGTTGAAGTGAACACAAGAAAAAAATTTAGTGCACTTCTTTGAGGTCAACGCATAGCATGTTTTCTATGTGATGCTATACTTTATTATAACCAGAATTAACAAAGAAACTCTAACAAACTTGATATTGCAGTGGGCTTAGTTTTTGTTGCTGAGTGCGCTGCAAGCGCCATATGCGCATGCGGACTTTACCGGTAATTTGTCGTCGCCCTACCGCGGCGGCTGCGTTTTTATGGAGGCAAAACGCTAAGGCGCCCGTGTGCTGTGCGATGTCAGTGCACGTTAAAGATCCCCAAGTGGTAGAAATTATTCCGGAGCTCTCCACTACGGCACCTCCTTCTTCCTTCACTCCCTCCTTTATCCCTTACCTTACGGCGCGGTTCAGGTGTCCAACGATAATATATGAGACAGATACTGCGCCATTTCCTTTCCCCCAAAACCTGTTATTATTATTATTATTATTATTATTATTATTATTATTATTATTATTATTATTATTATTATTATTATTATTATTATTATTATTATTATTATTATTATTATTGTTGTTGTTGTTGTTGTTGTTGTTGTTGTTGTTGTTGTTGTTGTTGTTGTTGTCGTTGTTGTCGTCTGCTGCGGTGCGTTTTGTCTGCTACACTTCGAACCCGGCAGCGGCAGCCGCGTAGTTTCGATAGAAACGCAAAAGGTGCCCATCTGCTATGCTATATGTCAACTAGTGCACGTTAAAGATCCTCAGGTTGTCGAAATTATTCCGATGCCCTCCACTACGGATACCCGCCGCGGCGGCTCAGTGGTTAGGGCGCTCGTCTACTGATCCGGCCGGAGTACCCGGGTTCGAACCCGACCGCGGCGGCTGTGTTTCGATGGAGACGAAATGCAAAGGCGCCCGTATGCTGTGCGATGTCAGTGCACGTTAAAGGTCCCCAGGTGATTCGAAATTATTCCGGAGCCCTCCACTGCGGCACCTCTACCTTTCTTATCTCAGTCCCTCCTTTATCCCTTCCCTTACGGCACGGTTCAGATGTTCGCCGATGTGTGAGACAGATACTGCGCCATTTCCTTTCCCAAACAGCCAATTCAATTCACTCCACTACGGAACTCTTTCTTCCTTCCTTCTCTCACTCCCTCCTTTATCCCGAATTTCCTTGCGGCGCGGTTCAGGTGTCCACCGAGATGCTAGACAGATATACTGCGCACCATTTCCTTTCTTAAAAAAAAACAATTTTCAATTTGTATAGGCATACCTTTTCTGCCTCCTATAGCTAATATGAAACATTATTTTAATACCAACAACTGTTTCGCCGTTTATTATTTATCAATTGCTTTGTAGGTATCTCCCACATATACGTACCATGCACGGTCTCTGCCTGTCGATTCGAAAATTGGCCAGAGCCCTCACCTGCCTCCTCTCCACCACATTCGGCCCAAGCCAATCCCCTTTCTGCCTTTTCCATCTGACATTATGCGTGAGTGCGTACAGTTGGGTTTTCATGGAACCCCTACTCCAGTTAGCGTCGGTGTGCGTTGGTTGGTTTTTAGGGAAAGGAAGTGGCGCAGTATCTGTCTCACATATCGGCCGACACCTGAACCGCGCCGTAAGGGAAGGGATAAAGGAGGAAGTGAAATAAGAAAGGAAGAAAGAGGTGCCGTAGTGGCGGGCTCCGGAATAATTTCGACCACCTGGGGATCTTTAACGTGCACTGACATCGCATCTCTTATACGCTCCTACTTGGAATTTCGTAGACAAATAGTCGTCATAAACAACCACAGTTCTAACCCATTATCTATTTCAGCAGGGGTCCCACAGGGCAGTATATTAGGACCTTTTTTATTTAATATGTACGTGAATGATATTGTGAATATTGATGCAACCGTGAAATTTATCATGTACGCGGATGATACCAGCATATTATTAACTGGTAAAACTAGTGACGACCTTGTTGATGCTGCTAATTTAACATTAATAAAACTAGACGAATGGACACGTAAAAACAGCCTGACGATTAATGCAAACAAAACAAAAGCCGTATTCTTTCGAAGTAAAAACAAAAACATAACAATACAAAAGTCTATCTACTTAAATGCCACTCCTCTCGAAGTAACTTCCAGTATTAAGACATTAGGTGTTATCTTTCAGCAGAATATGTCATGGGATGTCCACGTGGACAGCATGCTAATTAAGCTAGCACAAGTAATTGGGCTAGTATACCGCAATCGCAATTTACTACCACCAAAAATCTTACTGTTACTTTATAATACCTTATTCTCCTCCCGACTCAATTATTGTCACTTTGTTTGGTCTACGACAACTTACGGAAATTTGCAGAAGCTTCACAAGTTGCAGAAAAGGTTTGTAAGAGTAATAGAAAATCTGCCGTTTTGTGCACATACGTATCATCTATTTCCCAAATACAACATAATTCCTGTTACCAAACTGTTTGATTATATCCTTTGCAAGGCAATTAAGAATGAAAACGCTAGCAACAGTTCATTTCTACATCGTCTAGCCAGGTTACAACCAAACACTACTACACGCCAGACACGTCACACGGAGCTCTGGAAAGTAAGGACGTTTCGCACAACATACGGCCTACAAACAATACAGAATAAACTACCCCGGTTACTAAATGATTTAAATCATAAACATATCCAACTTGAAAAGGTGACGTTCAAAACACTCCGCCGGTATTTCAACATGTACTACGACACTTCGCTTGCCATTCCTGTTTACTCTGTCACGTTGTTGTTTACCCTGACTGTACCGCTTGTCTGTATTCACTTTGTTTTGAATTTTATTTGAAGCAAAATGTGCTTAATTTATCTGTTACTTTCGCTAAACTCATTGCCATCGCACATGAATGTTTCATTGCTTTTGTAAGTGCTTTCTAACTTCATTCTACCACATTTTTTGTATAATTTTATGTAGTTCTTGTGAGTGATTGTAATTGCAGATGTTTTCATGTTTTGTTCTATTTAGTTTTTGGATGAGACATGCCGTTTCATTGCGCCTATGATGCTGTCAAGTGTATAGGGGGGCCTCCGGCTTTGTCAAGCTGTCGCTTGTGACAGCTTTTACTGCGGGTCTCCCGCGCCATGTATTCATTAGGCGCAAATAAAACCATTATTATTATTATTATTATTATAGCACACGGGCGCCTTAGTGTTTCGCCTCCATCGAAACGCAGCCGCCGCGGTAGGGTTCGAACCCGGGAACTCCGGATCAGTAGCCGAGCGCCCTAACCACTGAGCCACCACGGCGGTTCCGGTGTGTGTTCAAGACATGAATTTCACGTGTGTATAATCATCGCGATGCGATCGAGTGCCAGCCAGTGTGTGTGGGGGGACATCACCCCATGAAACTCATTGTATTATGCCATCATCAACCTTCATTCGCTCTTTCCCTTTCTTCCCATTTCCCTAGTGTCGAGTAGCAGCTAGGCCAGGGTCATGTTACCACCGGCCGATCTCTCCTCCTTTTCTTTCATTAAAATTCCTTTCTCTCTACCTCGGACGCTAAAGTATAAGGCAAAGCAAAAAAAAAAGCAACAATCCAAACACAATTAGCACCGCGCACATGAATCCACTCTGATCTGGATAGAAAAAAAAATAATGTGCATTAGCTCAGCTAATCCAGGATATACAAAGCGAAAGATGTCGGCGTTCACTGTGTTCATTGGCGCTGGTGTTGACAATGTTCTAGACGGCGATGGCTTTGAGGAGAGGAAGGGCGCATAGCTGGCTCTCTGGATATGCGGACGCCTCATTCGTGCTTTGATACATGTGGCGGTGGTGAGAGAGAGATGTGGCCTGAATGCATTAGCGCAGACAGCGTTATGGCTGACATGCGGCACTGCAGCAATAGCTAGGCCAGAGCGTTCATTTGGTGACCAGTCTCTCGCGATCAACCATTAACTGCATGCCACCTCCCAGGGTGGCAGGGAGGGCGCGCTGCCTATGCAGTGTGCGGAACGCAATCAAAGCACGCTTTACAGTTGGACACCAACGCCATGTACATAAAAGCGAGATCTCCACTGACCCACTGTGCGATGTCAGTGCACGTTAAAGATCCCCAGGTGGTCGAAATTATTCCGGAGCCCTCCACTACGGTACCTATTCTTCCTTTCTTCTTTCACTCCCTCCTTTATCCCTTCCCTTACGGCGCGGTTCAGGTGTCCAACGATATATGAGACAGATACTGCGCCATTTCCTTTCCCCAAAAACCAATTATTATTATTATTGACCCACGGAGCCGCTTGTGCGCCCTTCCTTTCGTGAAAATGAACGGCCTTTGCAAAGTTGTCAACGCCAATGAACTCTATGAACGCCGTCGGCTCACTTGTTTTGTTTGGTTTTTGAGGAAAGGAAATGGCACAGTAACCATCTCACATATCTCGGTGGACACCTGAACCGCACCGTAAAGGAAGGAATAAAGGAGGGAGGGAAAGAAGAAAGAGAAAACTGAAAATTGAAAGTGATTTTGAGGAAAGGCGCGGCGAGGCGCTCGTTGTGACGTAATGTGCCTCCTCGGAGCACCGCCACGGCGAGATCGCAAGTTCGCGGCCAGTAAAGCTTTCGCTTTAAAATGCAGTGGTTTCAGTGCACCTACACGTTGTTGTTTTTTGTAGCTGTACATGTGTTAAACCCTCACGTCAGGATCAAGCTGGGGCACGAAACTCCATCTTCATGTCCCAGGATATAATTTCTAACTGGAAATCTACTGTTTCCAGCAGTGCTGCATGGTTTAATAATATCAGCACGTTCCCAGCTGCTGCTCCAGCAAACACACTTGCCAGACACTGCTGCTCCAGCAGACACTCATGCCAGCTCCCTCGGCGGAGGAATGGGACAAGCTCTTGGCCAGTTCAAGAAAAACAACGCAGCTGGCCCTCATCACGCGAGCTCAAGAGGTCGGCCCCGACTGGAGGCCATACTGGACTCGGCCCAGCCTCAACTAATCCCTTCCATTTTGTGGCAATAAAGTTGTAACCACCACCACCACCACCCAGCTGCTGGAACCATGCATACACCTGTATATGCACGCGGTACGCACGTGCATTAACATTTTTTTGCTTGATAACCCATATTCCCACAATGTCCTTTTGTTTCATAACGTTAATGCATAACGTTATGCAGGTGTGTGCGAACAATTAATAATTAATTAAGGTTGGTCAACTATGCTTTAGGGGAATCCCCCAAGGTGGAGTACGTAGATTTGTAATAAAGCCCTTATAAGGGAGTATAATTACTCATTGACATCCACCCGAGCCTAGCCATACAGCTACAAAGGAAAGCTATACAGCTTTCTCAGAAACTTCGTAGTTAAAGAAAAATTCGTCCTGATCAGGGGTTCCAACCCGGGACCACCGCTTCACTGGAGCAGTCGCTCTACCAACTGAGCTAACCGGTACGGCAAGCTTATGGTAGGGCGAGAGCGAATTGGTCAATAACTCCAAGTTATTGGTATACCTGAAAAAATTGAAAATTCATTAATGTATACCTGAAAATCTAGCGTGACCCTATGTGCGCGTCGGTGGCAAATCTTTGCCCCAGAAGCCGCCGCATCGCTGTGATAGCGACAATAATACCGCCGCGGGAAAACGCCTCAATGGGCTTCTTATGCTATCGTATAATAATTAGCTAGGTGCACTAACGCGAGCGCTAGCTGTTTTCCAGCATCTTTGACACGGAGATTAAGCGGATGAAGTGCAGCGCAGGCAACGCGCACGTGGTGCGCGCGTCTGGCGTTTGCACAGACAGCGCGCACACGTGCGCCTACTCGACCTAGGTTGCCACCATATGGCGCAGGAATTTCTTGTAGGTTTTGCAAGATGAGCATTCATTCCGGCCGTGCGTTCGGCAACCGGATTTACTCTCCGACATCCCTGCGTGCGTAGACAGTGACTTTGAACATGCCGTCACTCGATCATCCGCTCTCTTGTCTTGTGAAGATGGGATGAGATAAATCGCCCGAAGTAGAAATAACTCTTCACGAACGTCGGCTGAGCGTAGTAGCCGTGCGCGGCGTGTTTTGCGCTTCTGCCTTGAGCATTTCGGACGTCCCACATTATTTCCAGCGCGCGAACCGACTTCACAGCATTTTAGCTACCTTCTTGCTACTGCAGTGCACAACTGAGCACGAATAGCGGGGCGCTTTTGTGAACGGCCGGAGTTGTTTCCTTCCTCCATGGCCGGCATGGTCAATATTTCGAGAGAGAGAAAGAAAGAAAGAAAAAGAAGATGAGAGAGAGGAAAAGAAAGAGAGGGAGAGGATGTGGCGATATGTACTGGCATGAAGGCGGCTGTAGTACTGGGGGCCACCGTGCTGGTGGTGACTGCGAATGCGGCGCTACGGTGGCTCCATCTGTGGCCGGTTCACGCAACGTGGTGGGAGTAGCGGCGGTAGCGGGCTGGTAGCGGGTGCAGTCAGTGTAGTGGCGGACGGGTAAGGCTTTCGCCTTTATTATAAGGTTTCGTTTGTTGGTTAAAGTTATTATGCGTAATATATAGCCTCAAGCTATGCATGAGATGTGCTCAAGGGGCTGTGGAAATCTGGTGCAATGTTGGCATGTGGCTATCTAATGAACCGCATTCAGCAGATGTGTGTCGTTGGAAGTCTACGTTGCATTTTACTTGTGCACGTTGCTAATTACCATATCTGCGCTTATATCGACGGTATTTTCAACAGGCAGCCCTGAAGGAAACTTGAAGCGTCTAGGCGCTGTCTGAGCCACGGCCGCTTTGCGTGTGCTGTACTGGCTCTGCTCGGCCACCATAGCCACCGGAGTTGCTGCTGACATCTACTAAACCAGCCAAACTCGTGTGGGAAGCTGCATCCGCGCCACTTCACATCACTCCAATGATGTCAGCAACGAAAGTAAGGTTGCCTTGCGCTTGCGACATTCACGTCGTGATCTAGATAACTTGATACACACGCATTGCCAGCTTTCTCGGAAACCTGTTTCCGACTGTGCGCGCGCTGTGCGCACATATAGCCGTCTCTTAATTTGCTCGAGAGGTAGTCGACGTCCGGCAGTGAAAGTATCTGCTGTTCCATGTGTTATGCTTTGCGCACTGGACTGAGCACGTAATGCTCAAGCGGTTGATTGAAGCGCGGGGCGGGGTTGTGGGACGTACCCGCTGCTTCAGCCAGCGCATGACCGTGCTTCACGTGTAAATGAAAGTAACTGCGTAATTGTGTGCATTCTGAAGGTCACAGTTTACGCCTGTTTGCCAGTAGTTTTCAGGAATTTTCAGTTTTGCACTTGTCTTCAGCTGCGTGTAGAAACTGGCAGATCGATACTGTCGACAGCAGTTGGCCCTTTGGAGAGCGGCACGCAGTACTCGGTTCTAGTGGGCCTTGTTTACATTCATTTTCATATCCTTTGCTTAGTTTTTTTTTAAATTTGTACGCGTTGTACGTGATGTAATAAACAAGCCAGCGCGGTAAAAATTCATTCGCGTTTTTTAGGGCCAGAACGAAAAAGTTTGCGCGGCCGCTTTTGCATCATGCTCCGCGGAATTAACTGCTGACAGCATGCAGTAACAAAATCTTGCTGACGCTTTCATCGTTGCTTCAGAATTATATTAATAGGAGACTTTATCTACTTTTTCAGTTCTGAAGTATTGCAGTGCTGGAAATTAGTCTTATATGATAACTTTCATAATTTGCTTAAATACCATATTAATACTGGCTCTTCAGGTCTCTGAAGTTGCGAACGCCCGTGGTCCAGTCATCAGATGTCATGTAATGAACATTTATTCATGCTAATGCTCCTTCCTGTGGGTGCTTGTTTGTAAAAGCTCCCTCATGCATGAACTGTATTGAGGCAACATGGCGCATAAATTTTTTACGGTCGCTGTATCGACGCGCATAGCAACCTGCATTTTAAATTTCTTTGCACATCTGTCAAAGAGTAATGCATAAATGTCTCCATCTATGCGTCACCCACATTGTTGCCTTGCTTTGAAAGCACTGATGCCTTTTGAGGGCTGTTTTCATGGCGTGACTATTGTTGTGGTATTGGCTTCAATATTTTAAATTGGTAGGATTGCACGATGTGCCTTGTCTGTAGATGTTCAGTCTGTGCTATATGCTTTGTATGGATTTTGCTTGCTTTGCATAAAAGTTGCTCATTACAACCGCTTGAAATTGATATTATTTGCCTATAAGTTCTGACATTACATCAAATTTATCCAGCATCATGAAAGTTTTACATGAGTTAGCTTTGCTGACACTTGATAATGGTTTAGGGTTCTTGCTTTTTCATATCGTATGCGGCAAACATTTTGAAATGACATACAGTTGTTAGTATGTGCCATGTACTACTGCGGTACTGCACTGGTAACATGGAAAGGAAAAGATAACACTAAAATGCTTACACAGGTATGCATAGAATGCTGGATTATGCATATGGGCTTTGCTTTTAAGTTAATTTTTAAAAATGTTATGCATGTGTGTTGGTTACTTGGTGCCACTTATTAGCCATAAGCTTGACTCCTGACTCTCCATAGGGCAAGACTGTCGAAAGAAGATTTACACTCACTCACTTGTATTACTGTGCACTAGTTTTACAGTGTATGCCATGTGCGGTGCAGCACCCACCCTATACCATGTTACTTGGGAATGTGGCAGAAATAAAGCATTCCATGACTCAGAAAATTCGAGTGCGGAGCAGTGGGAGAGTGTGCTCTCCAGCGGCAGCCCAATCCTCCAAAGAGGATTGGTCATCCATGCCCAGCGAGCGGCCAAACTCAGCGGGGCCCTGGAATAGGGGCGCCGACCTCTGCAAGACGGAGGGAGACATCTGCTTGAAGATGAAGACCTCTGTCTGACCGAAACACCTTGTTAGAGCAATAAAGTGTATCCTATCCTATCCTATGCCATGTTTCATGGAAAACATTTGATAGAAGAGCAAAAAGAGAAGCATCAAAAGTCGACCATGAACTACAGGACACAGCACCCCTTCCAGCTGATATAAAAGAGCATAGACAACTAATTTTGGTGGCGCGTTTTCTTCTCTACAATGACGCGGAAGATACTACTATACATGAATCACCACGTGGTATTCGCCTACGACCGCTACATTTTAATTTTTAATCGAATTTTTCTATCATGCTGTTTTGGTTTCGGTTTCAACAGTTGAACAATGGCTGTGACGTCGAAGTGTGGTTATATGTCACATGAGGAATGGCAAAACTGGGATATAATCGCTGCTTCATCGTTTTAGTTCACTACAGTGCTGAAGCCAGCGTTCCTCAACAGCTGCAATGACGATTGTAGAAGCAATGATTATATTGAAGTTTTTCAGGACTCACGTGACGTATAATTAACTTTGACGTCACATTCATTGTTCGGTTGTTGAAACCAAAACAGCACGAGAAAGAAATTTGATTATAAAATATTTAGCGGTTGTAGGAGAATACCACGTGGTAATCCATGTATAATATTGCCTTACGTATCATTACAAAGAAGAAAACATGCACCCAAAAGTTAGGTGTCTATACTCCTTTAACTTCTACTACAGTCACATGTACAAGTATCCTGGAAACAAAAGCACACTGGTAGAAAAGAGGAAGAAAATGATGCAAGAAACAAGAATTAACCACTCAAGCTACAGATTGCCTCCCCCCCCCTCCATTTGCTGGTAGATGGGCCCAAATAAATGAAATGAAATCATTTGAGCAAATAATCTCTACAGCTTCGGTGATCTCTCTTGTTTCTTGATCAAGGTTGCAGGCAGTCACTGTACAGACCTCAAGCAAAGCGAGTACAACTACATACTTGAACACGAGCCCCAAGATGGTTAGAGCCCTAAGCATGCATGTTATAACAGTGCTCTCAAAGATTATTAAGGCAGTGTTCAGTCTGTTCAGTGTTTGGTGCCGGAGAAGTGAGTACGCGAAGCCCTGATCAAGACTTGAGAAGGCATTGAAACTGCGGAGATTTCTCACTTGGGTGACTTGTATGAACTCTCCATCCATTGATTTTACTGACAAGGAACATTTTTATTGGCCGGTTTTCTTCGGTGTGATGTGCGAGATTTTGGCATGGTCACAATCACCATCTGGAATTTGCTTGCGTCTGCTAAATATTTTACAATTCAATTTTTTCTCTTCCATTGTTTCAGTCTCAACTGCCAAACGGTGACTGTGATGTCACAGGCAAGTTAACACAACGTTGAGATGTGACAGGTAAACCGGAACTGCAGTACAATTCGCTCCAACTCTTGTGCCAGCCTGCACCAAGAGCCAGGATGACAAAAGATTATAAAAACAGCTATTACATTGCAATTTTTCTATGCCTCACATGACCCCAATGGTGCCTCAACTCGTCTGTGACGTCATAGTGATCATTTGGCTGTTGAAACCATGAACGAAACATTAGACGAAAAAATTCAGTTATAAATTATTCACTGGGCTTAGGCAAATTCAACATGGTGTTTCCTGTTTTGTCATGTCTTCTGGATCATTCCAAATAACACAACCAAAGTTTGGTGTCTCTACTCCTTTAATTGTGGTCATATTTGAGCAAAACTGCCAACCTTTCTTGGCTAACACTTAGTTTTGCGTGCAAAATCAATGAAATAGTTTTGTGGCTTATATTAGAATAAATGCTCTATTTAGTACCAGTTCATGTCAGTAGTGAATGAGAATCGGGAAAAAAATGGCATTACTAAATATGGCTGGCTGCCTTTCCCCTACGTATTTCAGCTGATAAAACTGCCAATAAATGCTTCAAAGCACACTTTTCCTCAGCAGCCACATGTATCAGTTCCTCCCTCAAAAGCATGACAATTCCTTGAAGAGGGCTAGTTGCAGCTTGTTGGACAGGGCATTTGGCGGCAATCTCGCTGCACAGCTTGACATTATTGTTGCATAAACTACTCACTGTTCTCCTTTATTGGCAGTGCTCAAGTGCTGCTGTCTCTCACAGGTGTCATATTAACCATTTGTACTGAACATGTTCAGGGAAGCAGTACGAAAGTTTTTTAATATCAATAATGCTGGTTAGGCTTGTGTTTCAAGCAAAGTGCATGGCCATGCAGTCTTTTTAACATTTTTCTAAGGTGCTATGCTGGTTTCTGTTGCTAAACTAAGACAAAGCTTTGATGTTTTAACTTTGCGCAAGACATTTGGTGATTGTCTTCAAAGATGACATCATCAGAGCAACTGTGTAATGAATTATGAAGTGCTTTGTTCCACTGTACGCCTTTCTATTGTGCACTCGACTTAAAAATTGTTGACAGTGCCTCGCTCTGCATAATTGTTATGATCATATTTCTCGTGTGTCTGTTTTAAATAGGT
>JARKHS020011007.1:0-52435 GCA_030143305.2 Amblyomma americanum | reverse complement strand
CCTATAGGAGCTGAAATGACCGAATACACAAAGGTTCGCGGCCGACCTTGGCGGAGACGGCAACGGGGCCGGCGGAGTTGATGACAGCAGCGACGGCAAGACGAACACTTCCAAGAATTGGAGAATGCGCAGATGAGGGCCAGCGGTGTGATGGTGTCACCTGACTGGCTAGGGTGCGCGTCCGATGTTAATTTGCGGCCATCGGAGAAGGAACATTGGCGGAAGGCGGGTGTCGCCGCACTGGGACTGAACCTCGGAACCTCTTGGTGGGCATCGTGTGTGAAGGGAATTTAACCACGTAGGATGTAAAGATAAGGATCAGAATTTTTGGATTCTGACGACGATGTAAAAACGAACAGGGTAGCCAAATACCGCACCCGTAACCCTAGCCCCTCCCCCACCATTTTTTTTTCTCATTTAAGTCACCAAGAACGACTGAATTTCAACCTGCAATCCGATGATTGTCTGTGCGAGCTTGGTCCAAAGGCTGCCGATCTAACGAAATAATTGTTATGAGCAGTGTAGTGCGCTCCCAAGTTTATTCCACAGGAGGTCACAGGTATCGTGTCGTACACTCAACGAAGGCAAAAGCAAGCAGCAGTGCATAAAAGAGCTAGTGCAGCCGGTAAGTTTTGATAGAAAATAAATCTGCTGCGTGAAATTGTCACGGTCTTCCTCATTCTTCGACACAGCACGTCGGTTTTCTTTGCCAGAACAATATGCCGGCGTCCCGCTTCAACGCTGCTCTGGAGGTCATGCATTCTGACGAGGCATGGCAAAAGAGGTGCGCGTTTTCTGAGCATGGTAACATTTGGATGCAATTGATTTAAACTAAGAATGCGATGTCGTAATAGCGAAAAGTGCTAGCTTGTTCCAAGCAAAAAAAAAATAAACATGCTGCTTAAGATAACTCGGAACAATCTTGCTATTGATGCAAAGTGTCATAGGATAAATGCCGAAGGAGCCGCTTACCCCCCTATACTATCTGCTACTGTTTTTACTCCTGCCGCACTCTTTTGCGGGCAATTCTTATAGGTCACGTTTATAAAATGACTCTCATGCATGCCATATCATTGGACACACGTATCTAGATGGATGATATATGGGCTGTATAGTCGCAGAGTGGCATGGGCTATGAGAGGCGTCGTAGTACAGAGGTCTTGATTGGTTTGGGCTACCTAGGGTTCTTCAACGTGAGCTGAAATCGCGCGGTGGACGGGCGAGACGGGAAGACACCGTGCAGCCTTTTAGACGTTGCCCGCGTACGGAATTCGTCGCGGGCGTAAAGCGAAGGTGAAGACCGGCAGCATCCGATATTAAACAACATACATTGACGGCGAGGGGGAGTGAAGCGATGATAAAGCGCAAGTCATATAGAGCGTTTTCAAACAACTAATAAAAAGAACCAGCATGACAGTGTCACCGATAATACCACCGTAGGCAGGGTGACAGCCAATGAAAACGATATTAGCGGATAATGCCTGACCGTAAGTAGTGTGAAGCCATGCGTGTAAGGATCATTTTCTAAATATGCCCCGCCGAGTGCCCACAGAGGAGCGTGCTGCAATAGTGGTTATGGCCCAGACAATGAGCCAAAGTGAAATTGCAGCAAAAATATGGCAGCCCGTCTCTACTGTCAACCGCATCATTCAGGCATTTATGGGTGAGAGAAGATTGCAGGATGCTCCGCGTGGAGCACCCGAGCGCGCAACAACGCCAGAAAAAGACCTGATCGTTGCAGCTGCAGTGGATGAACCATTTCTCACGGCACGAGAAATCCGCGACGAGCTGGGTTTAGATGTGAGTGAGGAAACTATTCGCAGAAGGCTCCACGATGCTGGGATTCAAAGCCGGGTTGCCGCAAGGAAGCCGCTACTTGACGCGTCGCACCGCCGCCAGCGGCTCGGGTTTGCAGAGGCCCACGAAGACTGGATGCCAGAAGACGGGCTACGTCGTGTTCAGCGATGAGTCGACATTCTGTACACCGTGGGACCAGCGCCAGAGAGTTAAGCGTCCTGAAAACTGCCGGTGTGGCTTTCATGCATTCTTTTATACCCGTTCAGTGCAAAAGGGCGTCGCTTTTGTATTTCCAATTACCAGGAACGGTACACCTGGGACGTGCGGTCGAGCGGCCGCACAGCGGTGAACGTCTGGGAGCCGTGAGCTACCAGGGCTCGCGACCCATTCACAGGATTCATGGCAGAATGACGGCAGAGGCAGACGTGGAGATCCTGGAACATGTTTTAATGCTTTATGCTTTGGATGGACCCTTCCCCGAAGGATTCTTCTGGTTCTAGCACGACCGCGCTCCGATACACATGGCTCGAGTGGCGCAAGCTTTCTTGGACAGCCATGTTGTGACGCAGGTTGAGTGGCCAAGCCGCAGCCCGACCTCAGCATCATTGAAAATGTTTGGGGCACGATGAAGGCAAGGCATTATAGACGTCTGGGCTCAAGTTCGTCTACTTCAGACCAATGCCATTCAAGAGGAGTGGCAGCTTCTGCAGGCGGACAGCGAGCTGGTGGTGACGCTTTATGAATCGCTGCCCGAGCGCATGGAGGCCGTGAAGAGTGCACGCGGCGGTAGCACTCGCTTCTAGATTAACTTTCAATAAAGTGCTTATTGCTTTAATTTACTTTTTTCGTGTTTTCTTTGTCCTTAGCTGGCAACAAAACTACTTACCCTTTTTGTTCCCGTGCGAGAAGCCGGACTACTTTCTCTTTGGGTCGGTGCGCGCGTGTGTGAGCGGAAACTGAGCACTTCAGAATCATCTCGTGTTCCATCTTTAAGCGTTGAAGATAAGCGCACAGCTATTAGCAAATCTTTTTACGTTGAGAAACACAACCGTTCAAGTTATTCGAAACAGTATTGCAGCACGCTATAAAGGCCCGTGCAAGCGCCTGGCGACATTCATAGAAAAAGGCTATTTCCTATAAGTAAAAGGTGAATGTGAGTTCAATAGCGTAATAAACGTTTTGTATACCCAAAATGTACCATTTTAATCATTGCCTGGAGTTTCGGCATGTATGGGTTAACTTGGAAGCGCGCCGCACAGCTCATCATTTATTTTATTACATCGGCAACCTGTGGACCAAACTCACATGGCGCGCAAGCAGCGGCAGCTTAGCGCGCAATTTCGGTATCCAGCGATAAGAAAACTGCCACGTGTTTCACGGCGTGCAATGCCGCATCCGCGAGCAAAGCGCTGGAAACGCCCCCGTAACGAGCGCGCGGTCTACATGGCGACCGGGTACAGGCGAAAAAGCAGTCAAAGCGCGCTGCGCAGCAGCTATCGTGAGTCGCTGTAAACATACAGAGAGCATTACCTCGCACCCGATGGCTACCGCTTCGTGGCGCTGACGGCAGTCCAAGCCCCGCTCTCCGTCGTTCGTGTTAAGTCTGTGGGCGCCTGTACTATCATGAGCAATGTAAGCAGGAACACGGGAGCGCAGGGAAGGTGGCCTCAAACCTTCCTTGTGGCGATGCACGGTGGCCGCTTTTCCCAACACTGTGGAAAGGGTTCTATTGCGTTGCCAGCTTCTGAAAAATGGAATAACGCACCTCCCTTTCCATTTTGTATCTGAAAGCGACCGCCACGTATCGCTTGGTATCGCTACAAGTAGGGTTAGAGGCTATCGGGCACGTTCATTTTCATGTCATCCGAGTGTCTATGCTATATGCTTATGAGATTTACTTTAGGTGTATGCGCCGTAGTGTCTAATTTTAGCGTCCGTATAAAATATTAGACTCTTAACTGTGACGTAGACATTCTAAATCACTGAGGTACATGTAATGGATGTTCGTGGTTGACTAATATAGGTCGCTGCCGACAGACCGCAGGGGTGTCCCGTGTCCATGTTGGCGCGTCACGGAGGCCCCAGACACTCGGCCCGAACACTCTTCCCTGAATAGTGCTCCAGTAAGAAACCTTCGCAATGAAATTATTTCATTGCATCGAATTTTCCGGTCTTCGCCACAAGCGACTGGCAATATATATAGCGAAGAGCAGACGGTTCGTTTGCGGTGCGCTTGCCACCAAAATAAAAAAGATACTAAAAAAACCTTGACTAGTGGCGACAAAAAACTGAGACTTGCAACTCATAAATGGTAAGTTTTTGCGTCAATACGTGCTGTATCACGAAACCGAAACTAAGAGATGTGCATGCCAGCTATTTGAGGTGCGCCGAGCTATAATGCAGCAGCCCACAGAGTAGTAAAACCAAAATAAGCCAATTCAAGTACAGCACGCCGTTAAAAAGAATAAGTTTTGAATTGAAAAACGAGCCAAGTACAGAGCTTCAATCTTGTATGGAGCGCGAATATTGCACTGCGGACCGAGTTGGCGTAGAAAGGCATGTTTGCAGGCTACTTGGTGCGATACTATTTGAGTACGCCAGCTTGAACGATGGGACACGGACGTAGAGAGGCAGACAGGACATATCGCTGACCTTGCCTACAAGTGATGTCTGCAGATCGCTGGCAGATAAGCAAAACCGTAGCGAAATCATTCGTAAGCTAGAAAACGAGGGCGGCTTAACATACTCCCTGAATTCTTCTCAACAACATCCTCCTGCCAAGGGGTCCCAGATAATTCTGATCTGCACTAGATGCATTGGCATGCCTCTCGAAGCAGCACCCATCCACGGTTTCGGGTGCGAATCCGATGCCATTTACGCGCAATTTTTCGCTCTCAAGTAAGCATGGTTTCGAAGGGCCGGTATTCGCACTCGCATTCACGATAGCCAACGACAAGAGAGCCAAGGCCAATAATAAAACGTTATAGCGGTCGATATTAGAGGGCTAGGCGTTTAGTTTCGCGTAGTCGCCGCCGTCTGTGCGCTGGCAACACATCACAGGTGAACAGACAAAAATTGAGGAGCCCTAGTCCAGACGGGAAAGGAAATAAGGGGAGGAGGAGCAGAAGGGGAAGGCCCCGAAGGAGAGGACACGCTGCGGCGCGCGCGGCAACAGCGGTTGGGCACGCAGTAGTGGCGTGGTGGCCGCCGGATTGACGATTAATAAAATGGCTGAGGAAAGGAAAGGCGCGGTAACTGCCTCACTTCTCGGTGGATGCCTCAAACGCGCCGTGAGAGAAGGGGTGAAGGAGGCAGTAATAGAAGAGAAAAAAAGGTGCTGTAGTGGAGGGCTCCGGGGTAATTTCGACCACTATAAGCGCCGACATGCACATCAGTTGCGTTGCGAGGAGGCCACGGCAGCTGCCGAGGGAGAACGGCGTGCCTGTAACGCTGCACGTAGTTGCGGCCTAGTGGCATAAGGCCGTGAGATAGAGCAGTCGCCACCTCGCGGCGCAGCGGCGAACCCTCCATGGTGTGGACGATCACTCAAGTCGCGTACGGCAGACATGCCTCGTGGCTGTTTCGCTGTTTCAGTGCAAAAGATTCTATTTGCATGCCTGTCTGTTATGCTGCAACAGACAATTTTTATATTCAGTACGTAATGCTGAATCATGACATCCTCGGACGGTCTTCGGCACTGCAGGTTATTTGCCGCGCGGAATCTTAATCACAGTGATGAAGGCGTCAAGTTCCGTATGAAACCACAACGAACAGGTCGCTGCCGTCCATACAACTGAATGCAGCCGCCAGCAATTGTACACTGCCGTCAGGAGTTTGAACGAGCCATTTTATGCCCACAAGCTCTCCACACTCTCCGACATCAGATATACCATCGATGCTGATGACATTACCATCTGATCAACTCGATGATCATCGCCATCAGCCTGACTACGCCCACTGAAGGGCAAAAGCCTCTCCCATGTCTCTCCAATTAACCCTGTCCTTTGCCAGCTGCGCCCACCATATGCCCACAAACTTAATTTCATCCGCCTACCTAACTTCCTGCCGCCCCCTGCACCGCTTGCCTTGTCTTGGAATCCCCTCTGTTACCTTTATAATGCCAAGCGGTTATCTTGCCTTCGCATTACATGCCCAGTCCAAGCCCATTTCTTCCTCTTGATTTCGACTAGGATGTCATCAACACGTTTTTCCGCACCCACTCTGCCCACTTTCGGTCTCTTAACGTTACACCTATCATTTTTCTTTCCATAGCTCGCTGTGTTGTCCTTAACTTGAGCTGAACCCTTTTCGTTAGCCTCCACGTTTCTGCGCCATAGGTGAGTACTGGTAAGATACGCTGTCGTATACTTTTCTCTTGAGGGATATTGGCAAATTGCCAATCATGATCTGAGAGAACCTGCCACATGCACTCCACCCCATTCTTATTCTAGTCATTTCCCTCTCGTGATCTGGATCAGCGGTCACTACCTGCTCTAAGTAGACATAATCCCTTACCACTTCCAGTACCTCGCTATGAATTGCGAACTGCTATTCCCTTGAGCATTAATTTGGTTTTCCGCATCTTAATTTTCATACCCACCGTTATGCTCTGCCTGTCTAACTCGCTGATCATGATTTGCAGTTCATGTCCTGAGTGACTCAGCAAGGCAATGTCATTAGCGAATCGCAGGTTATTTAGGTATTCTCCATTAACTGTTATCCCTAACTGTTCCGAATTCCGGCCTCGGAATACCTCCTGTAAACCCGAGGATCTCTCGCCGCCAAAGAGCAAGCCCACTACAAACCGCCATCACTATGACTGAGCATTTTGTTCAGGCCAGTGGCATGCGTACAATGGGCAAATAAGAAATCATCCGTATTCACGGACCCCGCTATCGTTCCCCCGGCGCAATCATGCTCCAAATTCACGACCACCCTGTAGAGGAAAAATCACTCATCCGAGTGCTTGGCCTCTAGGTCCAGCATGATGGCGAGCCCACTGAAAGCATTGCCACTCTAGGCATGTCCGTCCTCAATATTGCCTGCATGGTACGACGTGTCGCTGGTCATCGCAAGGCCATGTGTGAGGACGACACTATCCGCATCGTCACGTCCCTAGCCATGAATCGAATCCAATATGGTCTCCCATACAACAATGTTGATCGTACTGCCAAGAGTATGGTAGATATCCTTATCCGTCTTTCCATGTGTGCATCCGCCACTAGATTCCTTGCTCTAGGGGTTCACAACACGTTCTCGGAAATTCAGGATGCTGTTCTGAACTCTCAACGGACTAGTTTCCCCACCACCTCGGCAGGTAGGGCCATCCTTTCAAGAATAGGCGACCCGCAAGCCACCAAGATCCATCCCTGACCACAATTCTCCCCACCACTATCCACTCCCACCTTCGAAACATTAGAATGTTGCATTTTTGTTCCGCTCAAACATTGTTTAAATGCTCTTAATGTCCTTTTTTCCTAACATTTTTATAATGTTACAAGTAAATGTTCAAGCAATTTTTTCATAACAAATATTAGACATATTTAAACAACACAAATGCGACAATCTCTTAAATTATGAGGCAACCCTGCACGAGCATGCAAGCATGCCAGTGTGACGGTACATACTTTCATCAACGCTTGGCGAGGACCAGCAACGAAGGCAACATTTCACCACACCCGGGTTCGAAGCCGACTGCGGCGGCAGGGGTTCGACGGAGGCGAGATGCAAAAGGCGCCCGTGCGATGTCAGTGCACGTTAAAGATCCCCAGGTGGTCGAAATTATTCCGGAGCACTCCACTACGGCACCTCTTTCACTCTCTCCTTTATCCCTTCCCTTACGGCGCGATTCAGGCGTCCACCGAGATGTGAGAGACAGTTACTGCGTCATTTCCTCCCCCCCCCCCCCCCCCAAATCAATTTTCCAATTCTAGCACAGCATGCGATGATACAATGGGTACAAGCTTTCCCCTGGCCAGGTGCTCGGTTTCTTTAGGGGTGACATGTTTGGGAATGGGTCTTTGGCCCCATCTTGAGAAGTAGAAATGCACTTTGTGCCATGCCGCTCTTTGGCCCCAGATACCCTTAAACAAAAAAAAAATCACAATCACCATCACAGCATGCAACTCGTACACGGTATACACTTACCTCCGAAAAGATGCAATGAGTTAAGCATATATACCCATTATGAGGGGTGTGCCACGATAGTGGCGAACGAGGAATAAGCGAAGTTTCCTAACAAAATAATGTAGTTGTGCATGCAATCTGTAGTGGGCACAGTCTAAGAGTTTTAGTCGCAAAGTACTGCTATAGCTGGAAAACATGTTCACTGTAACAACAGTAGGAAAAGTTCTGGGACCCAGTGCTTAAAATATATTTATATTGTTTTATGGTTATTGTTCAAACATTATAACAATTTAATGTTAGAAGGCTGTGTTGAAACTATGTTTACGCTCAATGTTAAACTAATTTTCAGATTTAGCATATAATGTTATATATAAATTTTTAACTTTAAGCTAACATTCCAAACGTAACATATAACGTTTCAACTTGCGTAATATTTTCATAACACTATTCTTATGTTCGGCACAACCTGTGTAGCCCCTGTCCCTCGTCACATGAACCACAAGTCACAGCTAGCCAGCACGGGAAAATAAAGGGAGGCGTGTTACTCCGCGCTTGTTCTGTTCCCGGGTGGTCTTAGGCACGAGAAAGTGACAGCGTGTTGTCAGCAATAAGAATGCATTTAATCAAGCTGATGACAAATGTGTCATGCAGTAAGCCTGCAAGCAAAGGATTTACTATGTTTTGCTCGCCACAAGGGGCGCACTACTTTTTGGTCGCGGATGCAGGCAGCGCAAACAAGAGCGCTAGCATTGACAGCGTTGCACCTGACGTATCTCCGCCTAAATATGCATCTCTACCCCCCCCCCCACGTTAGCAACTTTCCCCAGCGGACTCCTACCACCTAAGACGCATCCAAACACTCTTTCCCCAATCTCCACCACCTACACCGCATTCACTTATCATTATACGCAGATACATGTCCCTGGTTGGTGGTATTCCTACATCTACACACTTTACATGGACATGCACGGCTAAGCCCAACCACTTAAAGCTGCCAAACGCGGCGCTGGAGCAGTGGAAGGCGACGCTGGCCAGCGGCACTCTGGAAGACCAGGTGCATCGCCAAAGCGTCAGCGGAAGCTACTGTAGTCCTTGACTGAGGACCCCAACCACAATCCGCTCCGGTCTCCTTTTACATAAACGTTTATTCTCCCTCTTCTCGTTATGTTGATCGGTTTTGTAAGGATTTATGGGTGTTTAACGTCCCAAAGCGACTCAGGCTATGAGGAACGCCGTAGTGAAGGGCTCCGGAAATTTCGACCACCTGGGGTTCTTTAACGTGCACTGACATCGCACAGTACACGGGCCTCTAGAAGTTCTGGGACCCAGTGCTTATAACAATTTAATGTTAGAAGGCTGTGTTGAAACTATGTTTACGCTCAATGTTAAACTAATTTTCAGATTTAGCATATAATGTTATATATAAATTTTTAACTTTAAGCTAACATTCCAAACGTAACATATAACGTTTCAACTTGCGTAATATTTTCATAACACTATTCTTATGTTCGGCACAACCTGTGTAGCCCCTGTCCCTCGTCACATGAACCACAAGTCACAGCTAGCCAGCACGGGAAAATAAAGGGAGGCGTGTTACTCCGCGCTTGTTCTGTTCCCGGGTGGTCTTAGGCACGAGAAAGTGACAGCGTGTTGTCAGCAATAAGAATGCATTTAATCAAGCTGATGACAAATGTGTCATGCAGTAAGCCTGCAAGCAAAGGATTTACTATGTTTTGCTCGCCACAAGGGGCGCACTACTTTTTGGTCGCGGATGCAGGCAGCGCAAACAAGAGCGCTAGCATTGACAGCGTTGCACCTGACGTATCTCCGCCTAAATATGCATCTCTACCCCCCCCCCCCCACGTTAGCAACTTTCCCCAGCGGACTCCTACCACCTAAGACGCATCCAAACACTCTTTCCCCAATCTCCACCACCTACACCGCATTCACTTATCATTATACGCAGATACATGTCCCTGGTTGGTGGTATTCCTACATCTACACACTTTACATGGACATGCACGGCTAAGCCCAACCACTTAAAGCTGCCAAACGCGGCGCTGGAGCAGTGGAAGGCGACGCTGGCCAGCGGCACTCTGGAAGACCAGGTGCATCGCCAAAGCGTCAGCGGAAGCTACTGTAGTCCTTGACTGAGGACCCCAACCACAATCCGCTCCGGTCTCCTTTTACATAAACGTTTATTCTCCCTCTTCTCGTTATGTTGATCGGTTTTGTAAGGATTTATGGGTGTTTAACGTCCCAAAGCGACTCAGGCTATGAGGAACGCCGTAGTGAAGGGCTCCGGAAATTTCGACCACCTGGGGTTCTTTAACGTGCACTGACATCGCACAGTACACGGGCCTCTAGAATTTCGCCTCCATCGAAATTCGTGTTTCGCAAGGAGTTTTACTGTTAAACTTTAAGGCTATTGCGCATGCGCCACTTCGCAACAGAGAAAAATTTGCCCCAGAAAACTGCGAAAACGTTTGAGGATTCATATCATGCCCAGCACTTAAAGGGCCATGGAAATGAGTGTTCGAGCTTGGATTTACAATGCTTGAATTATGCAGAGTACAGGCCACCGAGCGTTCATGCCGTGTACGAGACCTCAAAAGCGAGCGCGAAATTTACAATGATTTTTTTTAAATTCCCGCTTTCGAATCTCGCGGCGACGCGCGGTGCCGGGCTTTCGCACGAAACCTGGCATTCGATATGTCGTGCAAGTGACGTCATCAACCAGGGGGTTATCACTGGTTCGCCGCGCCAAATTCTTCCAGACGTCACGCAGCTACCATGGGCACGGCCACTCCCCGTGCACCAGCAGCCGGCGGAGGTATGGGGAGAGACCGAGTGGGTGGGACCAACGGAGGAGCGCCAACATTTTGGCGTGAGAAAAGTGACGAGAGGAGAGGGAAAGGCGCGAAGAGGCAGAAGTTCAAATTTTGACTGCATGCAACTCAGCTTCCACAAGACTCATTTAAAAAAACTATTGTTGGAGGCTATTGGATATTTTTTTTTTGTTTATGGGGTTTAACGTCCCAAAGCAACTCAGGCTATGAGGGACGCCGCAGTGAAGGGCTTCGGAAATTTCGACCACCGGGGGTTCTTTAACGTGCACTGACATTGCACAGTACACGGGCCTCTAGAATTCTGCCTCCATCAAAAATCGAATGCCACGGCCGGGATCGAACCCGCGGCTTTCGGGACAGCAGCCGAGCGCCATAACCACTCAGCCACCGCGGCGGCTATTCAACAGATGTGGGGGAATGTTAACCACGCCGTTCGAACGCTTCTCTCTTCCTTATTCACCCACGGCTTACGTTCAGTGACCCGGCGGTTGACTATATGTGGGCTTAAAAAGCCAAGCCACAACTCGCCAGCAGTCACACCTGATGAGGAAACCAAGTAGGTTCACAAACGTGTTATCTTAATTTAGTTGGCATTTATTTCTCACCTAAATTTGCCTTCCCAACCAGGTAGATCTCTACTGAATGTTTTCTTTTGAGCCACATTTATGCCTCACTGTCGCAATCGCCTGGAAAAGTGACTACAGTACGAAGCATTTCAAACAATTTTTCAGGTTTAAAGGTGTGAAAAACAAAGAAAAACCGACAAAAGCACATCGCATATAGCGCTGCTGTTTCATGTCTATCTGGTTTGCTTGTCCACCAAAAAGAACATGCTCCCATATCCACTTCAGGAAAATCAATGAACTCCAGTTACCCTCATGGCAACTACAACGGCCGGTAATGAATGCATCAAAAGGCTACATAACTTTCACACACAGTATCAACACCAGGCTTGCCAACATGAAATGAAGTAAGTTTCATATTACCTTGCTCCAAACATGCAAAACCAAAATATTTGCCATTGAAATAATTACACAACATTCAGCAACCTCATGAGATTTACTAGCAACAGTTTAACAAGAGTTTGTGACAGACTTTTGAATAATCAGTGAAAGCAAATCTTATGCAGCCGCACAAAGAAAAATGTCACATTAGATCTATTACTGCCAACAATTCATATCACGCGTAGGTCGATAGTACATTCAAGATTACAAGTTTTTATGTAAACAAGAACAAGATAGATCAGTGTAACAACCTGTTGCAGAGCTGAAATAACTACAAGGACGAATGTTTGTAGCAGAGCTGACACTTGAACTACTTCACACAAGTTTTCCGCTACTAACAAGGAGGCACAGTGATATATTTCAAGAAAAATGTGGCTTCTAGCTATGTCACTACAACAAGCTATTATTAACAGACACCAGAGCCACCACAAGCAAACATGCTTCCAACATTTAAAGCTTGCAATTCAAGCTCCCATGCAACAGCTTCCCACTAAAAAAAAGCAAACTGACTTTCCAGTATTCTAGCAACACTGAATCATCAAGTGGTAAACAGCTTGAACTTAATAAAAAAAGACTGATTTCAAAACATATTTTTACAGCCGATACTTTCAAGTGGCTCTGGCTGCCCCAGTGTTGGTATAAGTGAAGAATAACTTTCATGTGCGAACATGCTTGAATTACATGTACACAAGCCTCATGCCTAAGAAGAAAATTGAAGCTAATCTATGCACACCAATACCAGCTTATATGTGCCAGGCTTCTCTACAAGAGCCCAGCAGGAACATCAAGCATGCATGAGACAATTTTACTGAGCAGCAGGCAAAGCTTCTCTACACATATGAACAATTAAAGCATAACTTTTCCTTTTCAAATTTTACCATACATTCATACTCCAGACTTGTAACAAAATATTCATACCATATTAATGAGCAAACCAATATTCCTGCTGGCTCTTACTGTACCCACAGGTATAAGAAAAAAATCAAGATGCATCCACGTAATTGTCACAGCAAGAAATGCAGGTTTTAAGCATCAAATCAAAGCAGATATTTACTCGCTCTGATAAACATTATAAGCACACGTATAAGCGCAGCTTGTTCAAGGTAGCATTGCGTTAAGTCCTCAGTGGAAGCCTTGGCTATCAATTAGGTAAAACAAAAAGACAAGGTAGTCAGTATAAGCCCTCGCTTGAAGCAGAAAGACAAGCCCCTGGTTTCTGCACCACAAGGGCTAGAAAATTAAAAATCGAATTTATAAAGAGAAAGTAAGCAAAATTTCTGTAGAAGCTCACCACCATCCTCACAGACATTGCAACTAGGAGTACTTAATCATGCGAAGTTTTCTCATACATAAAGAAAAGGAATGGTACTGGTATTTAATAATACACATGCGAGGGCACAGTCACAAACGGTCATTCTCATCAATAACTCACAATGCTTTGGTTTTGACATCACAAGCAAGGAATGTAACTGCACTGAAGCACATACATGCCTTAAGCACAACAATTACTTTAACTAGCTGCAAAAATAATTTCCCAATAAAAATGTGAAAAAAAGGGCAGGAAAAGAACTAACCAATACGCGATGCAGCAAAATTTAGTATAACTTGTGTTCTAATCAAAATCAGACTAAAATATCTAACTGCCACTTGATATTTCATTACTACCATAATTCAATGCTGCAGCAAATGCTACATGGAAGAATCAAAGTACCACAGCCATGACTCAATTAAATATTAAACAACTCTTGCATGTAGATTATGCATTTTGCAGTTCAGTATGTCATACAGTACTTCAATGCAACTCATATACACTTCAGTGAACTTTGCACAAAAGGATATCAAAATTATATTAATATTTTGTCAGATCAGATTGTCCAGGCAGATTGTCTGGACAGAATATGAAGCACACAGCCAAGGAAAAGTTAGCCTTTTCCCAATCACTCTCTACAACCAAACTGAAGATAAAAACAAAAGCAACTTCCTCGAGACAATTCAAGCCTTATACCTATACAGTATCACAAAATACAATACCAAAAAGATGTAACTTGTAAAAACGGTGTACTTAAAAATATTCAGTCATTCAAAACAACATAAATAATGATTTTCCCTTGCTTCAGTTCAGAAAAATTTCTAAACAGTTTGCAAAAAAATAAAGGCTGAATCGAAAGGAAAATGTACAAATCAACCATGGCAGATCAAATCTGCTGTAGAATCCCCTTATTCATATACATACAAATAAGGTTAAAATAAATCAAGGCAACAATTAAAAGAGGTGCCCCTCCCAGCACATCTGGGGAGTAAAACATTTTAGGAAAAAGTAAATGGTGGCTATGGGAGGAGGTCACAGAACAGGGCACACTGAGCAGTGCCACACAGTGGAGAGGCAGCCAGGAGCTTGTCCACTGCTTGGAATAGGCCTTTGTTTATTTCAATTCAAGTGCTCCTTCCTCTTCAAGCTTGCAGATGAACTTCATCACTCTGTACTGGGAAGCGGTCTGGGGGCAACAGCATTTTATCAGAGACCTTCCTGCCTGCTTGCTTCTCCAATGCCTAGAATATACTAATTTCTCACAGTATTCAATGCATGCTGTCGTAAAAACCAGACACCAGCAGCAAATGGGAAGTGCCTTCCTCAGTCACAAGCTAGCTGTAGCGGAAGGCATTCTTTCCTTGTAGCTTTGCTTCAGCAACTTCAACAATCTCTTACCTCTAGAAAAATTCGCAAGAAATTTGTGCTCATCCCTTTTAAGCACACGCATAGCTGATTTGCACCATCAATAGAAGACAGAGAGACTAAATGCTCATCGAAATTTTCAATCTGGTTAGAATTTATTTACTCCAGATTTAATATACCAGTAATGTGACACCACACAGGTGGTGTCACGAGTCTGAATGACGTGTGAAATTGTGGCGTATCTAGCATGAACCTGTCAGCCCTAGGACAAATGGGTAGTGCTGTTAAAAATGAGTAATGAATGAATAACCAGCAAAAAAACAGTCAGAAAAAGCAGTACTTGCTGACTTGACCACCAGAAGCCCTTCACCAATGCATGTGATTTAAGACTGCATTAGCATCGCACCAGGACTGCTACAATGTGCCAGAAATGGTCACAGAATTCTGCTCACAAGCCTAATCGGCTACTGCGAGATATTTATAATTTTTTTCAATCATGAACCATATAAAGCACAGATCTACAGAAATAACTATGAAAACAACTGAAAACAAATGCACTGTTTACTAGGCAAATGGCCAAATTAGTCAATAATCTAAGAGTAAATTGAAATTTAAACTGTAAACCAAAAGGCATAAGAGAAAAGAAGTGGCCTTTAAACTTGTGTTTTTATCCCCAAAGCACTATTATAAAATATTAAGTTCAAAATTCTCACTTTTTCTCCACAATCTTGGATGAATTCTTTACTAGCAAAGACATGTGATGGTATATAAAAGTGTATATTCGCTAAAGATTTACAAATTAGGATGATGGTGGTTTTATGTAACTACTATCACAACCAACATGATCCGCACAATCTGTTCTATTGGCTGAAGCAGAAAAATGCTCCTTTCCTTTATTGAAAATACAGTTTGCTACATAACAATATCACCATTGTGACAGACCTTGTGAACTTAAACTGAAATGTTGCCATACTGCACTTAAATGCTTAAAAGCAAGAGCCCTTACAGCAGACGCCATTTGGCACATCACTGCTGTCATCAGTTCATCAGTCATGTATGGAAAATGCCATGCACACGGCAGTGCTACCACACATACTTGCAAAATTTAAAAGGCAGACAAAAAAGGGCCAGTCTTTCGACTTGATGTGTTTTATTTACAAAATTTTTACAGCAGAAAGTTTGAAATAATGAAATCTGCCCTCTGCCACAAGATCTAAGCTTTGTTGTTCATTTGGACAGTCACTTTCTTGTATTTCCATGTTTTTACAGTAACCAAATAAACAAGACAAAGGTAAAAATAGAAGATTTCGATTAAAATTAACTTAACCAAAATGTATTAAGCAAAGTAAAACAGCACAAAGCAGCGCAACTCTGCTAGGAAGAGTATCTGCATGCAGCACAAAACACTAATAAATAAGGCAAATTGGATGGCAGTTCAGATCATTAAATGCTTGGATAATAACACTGTACTGCAACCACAGGAAGAAATACAGAATGCTACCAAACAGTTCTTTTACACACAAGAACTAAGCCTGCTGCTTTCAGCCACATAATGTTACAAAGTCTAAGATCAAAATCATGCTACCGTGGATACGATACTTGATGAACACTGGTTTCTGACAGGAGAATTTCAAGATTTACCCATGAAACACCAGACAATACTGGGCACACGAACTGGGCACACGAAAAGGTGTTTAGGTAGATTAAAGGGACTGACAACTGGCTAAAACATGCTACAAGGTTATGCTGTAAATAAGACGTTGCCATCTATAGAGATATCGGGCACAATGCCACAAATCAGAAGAGGGATTAAATTTTAAATAGGAACATAAAACAAAATAAGTGGCATGATGCTATTAAACTTTGGTACTAACAGCGTATCCAATTAGACTGGTTACACTACTTAGCTGTTATTAAACATACAGCACTTCTGCTTTTAAAAATGTGTTATAATTCGTTAGCATTTCCATTATTTTCATTGGATCGTTTCACATGAAAAAAGTTCATGTAAAAAAGCAGTGCCACTGTCATGTCAAAAAGTGGAATAATGGAACCATAGCTGCTGCCATAGCATGGCAGCAAATGTCAGTGTTTTTGTAAATATGCAAGTGCATAAAAGAGCTCAAGCATGCATACTTTAACATAGAAGTAATGCAAAATTCTAAATCCATGTTTTAAGATAACAATTGCATTAATCAATAACTGCTTTTTTAAAGCTGACACAGCACATATTTTCATCTCACTTTTTCCAGCGTGCTATTATTGCATTCACTTCTTTCCAGTATTGGGATTATAAAAACATGCGATTTCAATGACTCAAAAATGAAAAATTAAATATAACAATTTAAGGTGTAAAAGTATTACGGAGAACTTTTGACGCAACTGTTGTGGAGTCAGGCACTTTGGATACTAAATTTTCCATTGTTCCTTAAAATTCAGTTGTTGGTCCCTTCATCAACTGTAGAAAGCTACAGTGACCTTCTCTGGTAATGACTAGTAAATGAAAAGGGAGACAAAGCAAGTAATGCCCTACTGAAGAAAATTTAGGCTTTTTCACAATCAAACAAGCTGACAAACTACTTGTACTACAACCAAAGATACAGCCAAAATGATGACTTACCTGTCGGGCCATGTCAATATAGGCCAGGAGCTTTTTGATTCCTATCCAGATCCTAGTATATGAAAAAAAGAAAAAAGTGGCCTATGTGAACAATCGTGCCATCTAAAAAAGCGGGTTTATGGGGTTTAACGTCCCAAAGCGACTCAAGCTATGAGGGGCACCGTAGTGGAGGAGTCCGGATAATTTCGACAGCCTGGGGTTCTTAAACGTGCATTAACATCATGCAGTACATGGGCATCTAGCAGTCTGCCTCCATCGAAATGAGACTGCCATGGCCAGGATCGAACCCCAGTCTTTTGGGTCAGCAACAGAACGTCATAACCACTGAGCCACTGCGACGGCTCCGCCTAAAAAAGCAAAAAAAAAAAAACGCTACACTTTTCAAGAATTGGCACTAATAATCTAGTTTTAGGGCTCACAGCTATTCCTTAACAATACTTGTTAAGCATACAAAAGGAACAATACAACAAATAAAATCATTCATACTAGAACATCCTTGTAATGCACAGCATTTTTCAAGGTGGAGGTAAAACTTAATTTAGTGAATTGGAGATCAACTTGCACAAAGTATACTGCTGAGAACTGATTACTGTACAAACTGATGTGTTCATTAATAACAATTGTCCGGACAGGAGAGTGAAAAAATATGTTCAATTGCATGCACCACTGAGTTGCGAAGCCCACATTCAAAGGTGGCAGCTTGTAAGCACTCTACATGGCATGCCTCAACGATTTTGATGCCTGCTATCATCGAGCATTGATATGTAACTGATATTTCTTCTCGATAATGAATTTTATTGGCGTGAGGGCAACTCTGACCAAAGAGCGCCATGTCACAAGGTGTTTTTGGGCAACTCAAGGTGGGGTCAAAGACCCATTTCCCAAACATTTCACCCCGAAGAAGCCCAGCACCTGGCCAGGGTAAAGCTTGTACCCACAGGAATACCGACGGACACCCGGCGACACTGGGGATCGAACCCCGCACTGGGGATTCAAACCCCAATGCAGCACAATTCCACAACTTCCACTATAATAAGATATATTAAGAGCCCATACAAGCTGTTGTGAAGCTAACTTAGTTGGTCACACTGTTATTCTGGGGGGAACTTACAATGCTCAGACCTGCATGTGCCCATTGCACAAATGCGAGACCAATGGTACAATTGAAGCTGCCTGAAAATACTTGCAAATTAGGAGCTATATTAGACAAATTACCCACGAACGACCCTGACAGCGCTTTTGCCATACTTTGAGCCATACCACAGAGTATCAATTTCAGCCTAGAGATAACTACTAATGTGCTGTAAGCATGTCAAGTAGTGCATTCGTCTGCCTACTGTTGGCCACATGTTCAGATGAGTTCCAAGGCACAACCATCAAACATTGTAGGGGAAGGAAGGAGAAGAGAAAAAAAAAACTCACCTGCGGCCTTCCAGATGCCTTGAAATCTGATCCAGCTCAGCCTTGGAGAAGCAGTCAACGTCCTCAAGCACGGCCAGGACATGCTGGGACTGAGACAGGTTAGGCACCCGCAGCACAGCGGTGAAGGAAGAACTCAGGCCCATCTCGTCCAGCACTCCCTTCAGGCTGCTCGTGCACAGCACCAGCAGCTTGCGGCCCTGGAATAGTACAACACACATGTGCTCTGGATCATAAATAATGTATTGGAACCTCTCAGACAATCTTAGATACTGCACAACAAGGCTCTGCACTTGCTTTTAACTTTGCACTGTAGTTTATTCAGCAGATTTTACTTTTATGATGCCAGCCAGCAGCTGAAGCATCCCAAAGCACACGCGAAAAAATGGAGACCACCACCACATGCCTCACAGGGCATTAGACATGTGATGCATGTATTCTACTTTCTGGTCGGTTGCTCACTATTGTATAATGCTTCTAAAATCACCATGTTCTATTTCTGTTTCGCACCCCAGTTATGTAATCCCCCTCACATAATACTCCAGTCAGACCCCGTGAAGTATTTGAATAACTAAATAAGGAAAACAAAAGCTGCACAGAAATTCGTGGTCAAAAGAATAACGGCCTGAGGGGCGAGTTGGTGCATGATGAAATGAACAGCGGCGCAAACAAGCTTGAGCTGAATGTTTAAATACCGTATTTACTCGAATGTAACGCGACCACGATTGTAACGCGACGGTCGACTTTTTGGGTGTGAAAAGGGGAAAAAAACTACGATTGTAACGCGAGGGTAGACTTCGGGCGTGCGACAGAAAAACCGAAAGAACCCGAATGTGACGCGAAGAACCGACATCGCACAGTTCTGAGGGTCAAAGACAACTTTATTGAAATACAAGCCAAACAGGCATTCCTATACACCCTCATCCTCATGGCAGTTGTCGCCATCACTGTCATCATCACAGCTTGACTCTTCTTTGTCACTAGCTGCCTCCCACAGCAGGTCGTCCTCGCTTCCGTCTAGAGCATTTGAAATTGAGCATTTCTTAAATGCGCGGTAGCCCAAATCATGAGGCAGCCCGTACCAGGCTGCTGAAACCCAGTGGGCAACGGTAGACGCGCTTGGGAATTTCAGCCTATCTGCAGGTGTTGTTGTTGATCCGCTTTCAATCCACTCCCAGTATAATTGTCGCAAGCGATCCTTGAAGGGCTTGTTCATGCAAACGTCCAGAGGCTGGAGAATGGAGGTCATGCCACCCGGTATAACAACGAGATGCGTTCGGTCACGCTGTAGCTTTTTTTTGATGCCGGGTGTCAGGTGACCTCAGAAAGAGCCCAGAACCGATATTGCTTCCGGATGCAGCAATGCGCCTGGCCTTCAGTCCCACACACTTTGAATCCAATCTATGACAAGATTCGAGTCCATCCAACCTTTTTCGTGACAGCGCACGATAACGTCTTTCGGGAAAGTTTCCTTCGGGATCGTCTTCCGGCGAAAAATGATGAATGGAGGGAGCTTGCGGCCGTCAGCCAAACATGCCAGCATAACAGTAATCCGATTTTTTCTGTTGCCTGTGCTTCTAAGGCGAACTTCATGCTCACCAGACTTGTGCACTGTTCTGGACATAGGCATGTCCAGATACACGGGGGTTGGTCGGCATTGCCGATATGTCCAAGTTGCATGTTGGTAGAGCGACTAAGATCGATGACGTAGCGCTGGAACTCTTGAAGTTTTGATTCGAAGTCCCCGGGAAGCTTCTGGCAAATAGAAGTCGTGCGTCGAAGGGAGAACCCGGCCCTTCGCATAAACTTCTGCACCCAGCCTCGTGATGCCTTAAACTGGTTTTGGGTCAAACCCGTGTCCCGCGCAAGCTCCTGTGCTTTGCACTGAAGCATTTCAATGTTTACTCCAAGTAGTCGGGAATGTTGCTCGCTAATGAACTCTGCAAGGCGACGCTCCAACTCCGGGAAGCGGCCTTTCTTGGGCCCCCGAAAGCCTTTTCGCAGGCTGTTGCAGTTAAACAATTCCTCGCGATGTTTCCTCCATCCCCTGATCGTCGATTCGCTGACGTCCAGAGGTCTTGCAGCCGCTGAATTTCCCACTTTCTCAGCAAGCAGAATAGCGTTGCGCTTGAACCCAGCTCTATACTGAGCGCGTGAGCACGCCATTCCGCTTGAAGACAACTCGACCGTTTGATGGGAATAGGCCTAAGACTCGAAGCACGGAACGCACAACTACACGCACTGGCACCGAACACGAGAAAGAGTGAACAAAGCGCGCTGCTCCATGCCCTGGTGCCTGTTAGTCACGTGGACACGTTTTTGCATAAGTTGCAAGGATTAACAGACAGATGGCGGTGGGATCGCTCGCTCCTTTGCTGGCGTCTTGGCGGCGATTGCAAGCGCTCGGTGCCTCCGAGATGGCTGTTTCATTTTGCGGTCACGGAGGCCACACAACCTCGCTACAGGTTGCGAGCATTCGTCAAGAGGTGGCGCCCTCTCATCGTGCCAGTGACTCTAGCTGGCGTCGACTCATGTTGGCTTGTTCTCACTGGCGTCTTTTTTTTTGCGTTTGCGATTAGGTTGCCGCTTTGTCCTAGTAGTTGTGACCTGTGGTTCGCGTACTGGTTGACCGGCGAGTTGGAGTGCGTGATTTCGAATGACCAGTACGATCAACGCACACGCTTGACACATGAAATGATTTTAATAGCGTGTGTTTGGTGCTCTTCATAGCGTTTTTAAACCTAGTATTCGATTGTAATGCGGGGGGTGACATTTCCTTTCTAATTTCGTTAAAAAAACTCGCATTACATTCGAGTAAATACGGTATGCCATCTTTCCGCGCAATAAACAGCTGGTAGTGTGCGCATGTGGTGTGTTTCTTGTTAGTGTCCTTGTTTACGCCGCCGATCATTTCATCGTGGTCAAAAGTTTTGCCACAATGCAATTCGAATTTACAAGAACACTGCCTAAGAGACGTCTCAATAGTGAAGGTACCATAAAGTTTACGCCATGCTTAAGGCACTTTAAACAGACAGCACAAACAGTAGCAATGGCTGACATCGTACTTAATATGCTCTAAGTAAACAGCACTAACAACCGTAACCAGAGCCAATCTCTGTTGCTAAAAAAGAGTACCTTTGGAGGATCCTTTTGCAGGAGCACTAAGAGAGCTTGTAGCACCAGGTTTGAATACCTTGGTCCAATCGGACCATAGTCTGTAAACACAACGTGAAACACACCACTAAGATTACAAGAGGTTCACTGTTGACTTTGCTAGTACTCTATACGAAGCAAAATTGCATGCACAGTTGTTCTAAGCCACTTTCCAACACAATTTACCAATAACTTACCCAGTAAGCGCTCAATATTGTCAACCAATATGCAGCTCTGTTGGGACTTATAGGCATCATCAAACACCTAGAAAACAAATGTTCACACTGTGTCACTACATGATCTTGCTAACTTTGAAAATGTTCTATTTAATTCCAAATGCAACTTTGTGTTCAACATAGCCTACTGAAAAAAACCACTGCTGGCTGCACTTCAAGCCATTACAGTGAATAGAATTTAATAGTGGAAAGCTTCTAAGGGTGCAGTAGAATAACCAAGTCAGTACTATTTCATCTATTCCTCACTGAGATAGTCTCCCTAGGCAAGGCTGAACACAACAACAGGCAACTTTAAGCAAACCTAGCAGCGCAAGCATTCAGGTATTAGCCTACTGGTGTCATCATGAAGAAAGGCCAGTGATCAGTTGAATTTTTGAATCTGACACAGTCAACTTCTATTAATTCAACAATTTTTTTCTTTATTTTTGTGCCATGGCACTCTTTGGCCAAAGCTGCCCTTGCGCCATAAAAATGTATCATCATCATCATCTTTCTTTAATTAGTTTGGTTTATGAGGGTTTAACATCCCAAAGCGACTCAGGCTATGAGGGACGCCGTAGTGAAGGGCTCCGGAAATTTCAACCACCTGGGGTTCTTCGAGCACTGACACAGCACAGTACACGGGCCTCTAAAATTTCGACTCCATTGAAATTCGACCGCCGCAGTTGGGATCGAACCTGTGTCTTTCGGGTCAGTAGCTGAGCGCCATAATCACTGAGCGACCATGGAGGCTTTTTTCTTTAATTAAACACTACAAAAACACTGACCAGCACCCATACTTTTTTGCAGAAACTAGTGCTTGTTTATCTTTAACTTAGCATGTCTAATATTGGATCATTCAGACAACAGAGAGAATCACCAAAGTATAACAAGCACAACTGGTCGTACCAAATGTGCTAATGGTAAATTTTATGCCCACGCTATGATGCCTCTGCTGATGGATGTCTATTTATGGGTGCACTCCAAGCATGCTTCCTGCCACTTGCAACCATATACACAAACAAAAAAAAGGATATACTAGTCAAGGGGGGGAGGCATGGTATGGCATGTGGAGTGCGATATCCCAAAGTTGCATACGGGCTATCGGTGCTGTAAGGGTGCGTGCTGAACTAATTTAGACCACCTGCGGTTCTCTGATGTGCACTGACATGGCAAAGCACAGGAGAATTTTTGCATTTCACCTCCATCGAAATGTGGCTGCCCCAGCCATAATTCTATCCTGTGACCATAATCTCGGCAGCCAAATGCCACAACCACTCAACTGTCACAGCTGTTAGAGTGCGGAAGGACAGGTAGGAATGAGGACGAGCATTTCTGGGGAGGGGAAGGTGGCCCATAACCTTCATCTCACTAAAAACATGCAGCACTGTGCAAGCTGCACCTCAAGACAGCTAATCAGTGGTTGAACACCAAAAACATGCACAAGACTAGTCTGTGAAAGGCACTGCCTCGCCTGTCATACCACAACTGGCCACATTAATGGACTGCGGCCAGTCACAGACCATTATTATACACAAGCAGCTTTGCAACTTCGACACTCAATGTACTGACACAGTCAGATTGCTTAAAAATGGTGCATGGCTTCAGCTGGTCAGCAGCAGCAATAAAGAAGTCCAGTAGCTCCAACTAAACGCAGGCTATGTGAAAGGTGCACTCTGGTTCGCAGGATTGTTTTGGTACCCGAAGATACCAACCAGGTTTCACAGGAATATCAGTGCCAAGCAATTCGGTACGTTCTGTAGTGCTTGCTTATGAATATAAGTACTGACCACCACCACAAAATATGTAAATCTACTGCACGTTTTGATTGCATTCGTTTATTGTAACAAATCTGCATGCCCTGATTAGGTAGAACAAACAAAGCCAACTGTAATATAGTTTATGAGACAGCTTATTTTGCAGCTTATACTAAAAGTGGTGGGAGTTAAATGCATTATTTCACTGACATGCAAGATGAATTACCTTTTTAATGAGCTGGCATTTAGCAGTCTCAGTGTAGCCAACCATTGCATCAGGACTGCAAAGCTTTATAAACGGAAACTCTGAACGCAGGGCAATTTTGGCTGCCAGTGCAGTCTTGCCCGAATTCGGGGCCCCTGAAGGAAAATGCAAAGTTAGCATAAAACTGCCAGCAAAGCATGCCGCTTTTTTGTAAATAGTGACATTTTATATCGTCCCCTTAAAGTACAAGACCTCCATCAATGCCACTGCAAGTAATCTCACTACTGCACTTTAACATTTTCAACACTTACCAAGAAACAAAATATTCAGACTGCTAGTACTACAACTTCCAGACAATTTTCCGAACATTAAAAAAGTTACCGCTTTAAATAGTGATGGAATGCACCACACATATGCAGCCTCTACAGGGGTGAGAAACACCAGAACCAGGCCCATAAATGAACAAAACCTCGCTCTGCATCTCGGGCACAAGGTAGAACACCTAATTTTGTACTTTGCCTTTTGTGTCACACTCGTGAGCAATTGTTATGACACAGGTGCCAAATAAATGAAAAAACTGACTCTATGACTACAGGCAGACAAGTTTAAAATGAATCTAGACACTATTAAGGCCAGAAAAACTTGGTGCACAGCTAAAAACTATTCCAATGTTTCAAGTGAGTTTTTTTAGCTATTATAATGTATTTTTATATCGCAATGAAAGAAAATCCAAGCAGCTTGTGTCTGAATCGGAACAATATTGTCTAATTACAAGATGCAAGCCGTAAGTGAATACATAAATTTTTAGCACACAACTGACAACATCCTTCAGATAATCATCACATCAGTGCAAAAAAAAAATGCACAAAGAATATTGCACTAGACATGCAGTACTGTTCCATGTACGTTTGTTATTGTGAAGGGTCAGTGTACGCTCAGGAAGGAGAAAAAGGTACTGGCATAATCTGGTAGGCCTTGCCCTAAGGCTGCAAAAACAAGTGTACAAGTAGCAGTTTTGTTGGAAATTTATATTTTTAATTGGTAGAGAAAGAAGGCCAGAAGCAACAGAATAGGCATGCTGTGTTAAAACTGTGTTACCCTGCTGGTAGGCTCGGTATGTCTCTGGGAGTTGCCTAATATGCTACATCCAATAAATATGAACCAGTGCCACACAAAAAATTCACTTTCGTTAAAATAAACATTAGCTGGCTTACTCCTTGCAATAAGCTGTGACAATCTGTACAGCTTACACTGTCTTGTTCATTTCTTAAAATGTTGGGAAAAACAGACCACGTAACCAACACTGCCATTGTACCGATAAACAAAATGTGCGAACAAGACTGGGTCCGAATTACTACTCTTTATTGCTACACACCTGGCTCTAGCATATTACAACGACTGCCACAAAGTAGCATGCAGTTCTTACCTTCAAGCAGTATTGTGACCAGTCCTCTCGACTCAGGAGAACGGGCCTGCTGAATGAATAAGTCACCGTCTTCCAGTATTGCACTGATCTGGGGTCCCCACGTGGTAACACCTTTAGACACCAACTGCTCAATTTCTTCTGTACTTGTTCCAAATGCCTGAAATGCCATTCAGCAGTTAGGACAATAAGGGAACGATACCTTCCTTTCCCGGGCTCTTACCGGCTTCACATCATTTTCTAATGCATTCATGAAGTCTGCTCGGGTAACAAGCAGCTTCTCGGCAGCTTCTGGGTCGAGTTCCACTTTACTTCCTGCCTGGATGTAAGATAGATGTGGCATCATCAGACCTCTGATTGTTCTTGCACAAGTGTTCAGTTCGTAGAAAAATTATTTTTGTAGCAGGTACGCGAGGCAGAACGAATATAAATCTGCATACTGCCTCACTAATAAACGGTCAGTGATGCATGAAAGCAACACATATAGGTCAGACTGCTGCTCCTGCTATGCAAACAATCATAATCCAGCATTAAAACAAATAAGAAGCAGAAAAGATGCCAGGTCACAAACAGACATTGCCCAACCACACAGGAAACCATGCCAGCCTCACCTTGATAAGGCGGTTCATGGCAGTTGACTGTGCTGCTCGTACCAAGCCTTCGAGCTCAGCTCCTGAGAAGTTCTTTGAGAGGAGGGCCAGCTCAGCCAAGTCCACGTCAGGAGCCATCTTGCGGTGATTGCGCATCTGTGCTGTGTGAATGTTCAGAATTTGGAGGCGACCAGCCTCATCAGGCAGTCCAATCTCCATCTGCACTTCAAGACGGCCCGGTCGGGTGAGTGCTTCATCAATCATGTCTCGTCGGTTGGTCATGCCAATCACCAGTATGTTGTTCAATGATTCCACACCATCAATTTTAGACAGCAACTGGTTTACCACTGTGTCGTGAACACCTGTGTTGCCTGCCTGCATACAGACCATAACATCTATGCAACAAATATTTCTCTACAGGTTCAGATCAATGTCAATCACAATTCAACCAAGCTTACCACAGAGCCTCTCTGCTTGCATATTGCATCGATTTCATCAAATATTATGATGTGCAGGCCACTGTTGATACCCAGCTGCAGAGAAAGAGTGCTGTATAGATGGTGGCATAATGTAGAACAATGAATTTAACAAGGAAAATCACAAGATGCACCTTTTTTTCTTCCTCTTCAGCATCCTCAAAGAGGCGGCGAATGTTTGCTTCAGACTCACCAACATATTTGTTCAATATCTGTGGGCCATTCACTATCTTTGGTTCTCGTCCATTCAGCATCTTACCAATCTGACGAGCCATCAAGGTCTTCCCAGTACCAGGTGGCCCATACAGAAGAATGCCACGTACATGCTTCAGATCTGGAAACAAGCACAGGTGACTGAGAACTGTGCTGTGAAATGCAAGAAATGAATTCTGCCTTTAAAGAGCTTGAAATGATGTAGTCAATCAGAAAACTGCAGGATAAAGGAAGCTCACATAATTTCAGAGTGGATCAAAATAAATGCCACTTATTCTGCATCCTCACAAAACCTCTTACACTTGAAAGTCACTTATAAATGTGAATCATCTTCGCAATATCAGTGGTAGGAATGGCCAAGAACAGTTTGGAGCAGGCTTTCTGGCAGGCGAAATTCAATTTGGAGCAGCTTGCTCGTGCTCAGTACCAGGAGCTCTATAGTGAGAATACCATGGTTTAAAAAATGACACCGTAATGCACAAAGATTTGAGTGGTGCAGGGTTGTGGGCAGCCATTTTGGCCAGGTCAGTGTATTTTTTTAAATGTGCCCAAATTCATTTACTGTGTAATGAACTAAAACAAGCAAAATTTTGTCGTTAACATTAGTGCAAATTTTTCTGAGCAAAAGTTGCAGAGACTGTTGAGAAATGCCCATTTCTGTTGTTTTCTGTAATATCACTTTAGCACGGTTCCTTTTTAGAACTTAGAAAGAGCCAGCGAGATTTCAGCGAAATTTCCTACATTGCAATGTTAGCACTCCAACGTATGCTCCGTTTTAATGAACTCTCCTGAATGAATAAAGAGGCTACCGCAGTCACAGTGCACATTACAGGATGACCGTGGCCACTTTACTTCGCTGAACTTTGAACAAGGCAGCATGAGCACGATCAAGCCATCGCCGTTTCATGGCGTAGTGCAGGTCAGTGGCTAGGCATTGCACAGGTTCATGGAGGCTGTTCATGGAGGAATCGTTTTATCATGCACATGTAGTCTTCATCTCAAGGAGCAGAGCTATCTTCCTCCGCTGATAGGGTCGGCATTGCCATGTGCTTCCCATGTACCTCGCTGCTTCCTCTTCAAGTGTTTGCCATGAAGAGACTTGGTTCAGACTTCCTCGCAGCATAACATAATTAGGGGTAGGACTTTATGGTTTAACCCGAAAAAAAAAAAGATACAATATGTCGAATTCAATTTTCAAAAATCTGTTTAAACTGAAAAACATGAGTATCCTGAGCATGCGAGACATACCTAGCTAGCTGTTGAGTATAGGTTACATTCAGTCAAAGTTGAAAATTAATGGAAGTAGGAAAGCCAGGGGCATGGTGCGACAGTGACACTGTTGTATAGGAATCGCAGCTGTGAAATCTGAGGTATTGCTCCGCTAGCTTACACACCTCTGCAGGCCACGAAGCACCACCTCCTCACTGCTAGCTAAGCACCGTTTGTACACTTTCATCACCAAGTTTAGAACTGTTAGTAGGTTAAGTAGGTTTATCAAATGCATGTAGGACACTGAAAGGAAACTGTGCATGGGTGTCATGAAAGGTATCATGCTCTTGCATGGCGATGATTGAATGGCAGTTCCATTGCTGCCATCAATACGCAGACCACATGACGCCCCGCCCTCTCAATCAACCCAGCGTGACAACTGAATAATAACATGTCAACTATATTTCCAGAAATAAACTTTCACTTGCCTTTTTATCTGCCGACTACTTCATTTAACCTGCATTACTCTTTTAATGACGACAGCAATTCCTTCCACAAGCACAGCCCCAAGTACTACCATCTGAACATTGATTACTAGTGAATAAACTGTTCATGCTGACAAAACCTCCAGAAAAAAAATTTAAGCGACTTTTGACCACACAGGATTGCTACTATACATCACTGAAAAAACATCAGTAATTCATTTGTTGAAAAAAAAAAACTTACATTCTTAAATAACAACCATAAAAGTCCACCAAATATTCAAAAAATAAAAACCAAAAAGTCCAACCACCTACATATAATTCAAGCTTGTGTGCTGGAAGACGTCCGGCAATGACAAAAGTTTGATATCATGCATGCACAATCTGGTCATCATATGCCCATTCACAGAAAATGCCACCCTATCAATGGAAGTGGCTCTATTTAGTTACAACTCCTATTTATAAGCACCAACTCTCTGCGCTGAAGTTTCGAATTAATGTTGTCTATTTTACAAACTCGAGGCTTGGCTGTTGATGGCGCTGTTACAGATAGCGCAAGCGAATAAGGCCTGTCGAATCGAGCTGTGTCAGCTAAACCGTGTCCAATACCTATCTCTCGGTCTTACACTGATCTTACTGGATACATGAAGGTGTTGCACAAAAGCCCTATAAATATAGCAGGACCCAAATCTAGCACTATTTCAGCCTTTTAAAAGTAATTTTCTCTTTGCATGTACATTCGCCACAAAACGGGATTGTGCACATTAGGCAGTAGCAGCTGTGCACATTATGCAGTAGCTTTAGCCTCTTCGCACTGGGCATGGTTCTTGGTTGCTGGCAGGGACGTATCCAAGGGGGGGCCCGAGGGGGCCCGGACCCTCCGAAATCGCGCGCACAACCCCCCCCCCCCACTGAGCTTTGCCCTATACAACTGCCTCGGGAAAAAATTTCTAGCAACGTGCCTGGTTGCTGGAATAGTATTTTGGTGCCGTCTTGATGAAATTTCATTAAAAACCACTAATCCGGAGCTGGTGTAACCCTTTAGCCGCCAAATTAATTCCCAAAATATGTACCAAAACCACCAATTTGGTTTCGTGAATTTTGCCGAGAACCACTGTTGTCAGGCTTGCATTGCATGAACAACTACTGCTCTCTAGTGATGAAAATTGCAACCGATACAACTGCCGACCACAACCTGCCTTTAGCAATGGGAGCAACACAACATCGAGCCAGACAAGTGTGACTCATCATTGGTAATATACTAGTACAATCTCCTATGACGAGTACAGATTGGAGCTGGTGTTTAAAGGGTTAATGCAATGGCACAGGTTGGCGCAAATGGCGTAGCATTCTCACCGCTGCAATTTTAAGAGCGACTGATTTGGTCACTTACTACCATCAGCACTATTTATGGTATCCACATCACTTCAGGGTCGTTTGAACTTACCAAGCTGTTCAATAACTTCAGGCGGAAACACTCTCGATGCAAACGCCCTTCTGAATATAGCGCTGAACTCTTTGTCCAGCCCTCCAATGCCCATCTTATTGAAATCCCAGTCTGGGTTGATGATTGACTGACGAACAATTTTTCTGGCAATGAAAGAAAAGGGGGCGGTAACCAAAATATTAAATTATGACAGAAGAAAACATCTATACACCACAAGTCCAGAAAGCATGCTACAATTAATACAAAGAATGACACAATATTGCATGCAGGCACTTTTACCCTTTAGCGTGACCAGTAAGGCTCAACGTAGAGCCTTCACCCTTTTCAAAAACGACTGCAGCATCTGGCAACAGCAACCCAATGTGTGTCTGAAAAAAAAAATGACACAGCACGATGTATCTTGGCTCAAGTGAAGGCAATGAGGTGCATTAAAATAAGGCACCTGGTTTTGCAAAATGAATACCTTTTGGCATGATCAAAAAGTGGGAAGGCTCAGGGCTGGTACACAAGTGCTCTGCACAACCATGGTAGCTTTATTTACTCCTCATTATCAGTATGATTTAGGCCATGTATGCCCCCTTTGAAACTTCCAAAGGCAAGCCAGATATATAGCAAATCGACTGCAAACTGATTAATCAAAAAACTGTGACAATTTTCACATACCCCAATAAACAAGAACACAAATTTTTCTCTCAATAATCTGTGTCTGCCAGACTAAAATACTGCACATAAAGGCTGAACTAAAGAAAGAAAAAAACTGACAAGGCCCTCTGCACATGATTTAGAAAGGTTGGAAAACCGAATTATCCAGTGGCCAATTTAATTAAATCTAGTATGTCAAAAAAAGAAAACAAGAAAACCTTTCTTCCATAACATTTCAAGAGCATTTTTAACTATTATGTATATTAACAGCAATCTTTAACTTACAGTCTTAGGTTTTGGCTGAGGCTTTGGAGTATCACCCCTCAGGTAATCCAAGCTTGCAACTGCATTGAGAAAACAATGACAGAAAAACTGGCACATGACAAAGACCGCAACAATTCTTCTGGTTAAGTAGAAATGCTAGGCTAGAAAAATTTTATTAGTGGTGCAGTTAAATTAAGAACTCAGCTATTCCTCAACCTGAAAGTAAACCTATACCATGAAATAAAATTTCTTTCACAAACACATCTGTGAAATAAGCTTTAAGCCTGTAACTGACCAGTGTCAAAGCACATTCACAAGTGATGACGTGTAAGTATTCACAAAACACCCCAGATTAAGCACTGCAAATTCACACAGCTTGTGACCTCCGACACATTCAGCACCAGCTCCAATATACAGGCACCAGAGCTGCTAGGTCTACTGATCTAAGACTATACCTGTATGCACCTTTTATGATCTATAGGTTCCCTAATGATGGACATTAAGTGCTGCCTTTTTTTTCTGAAGAGAAAATAACTGGAATCTTTATGCAAAAACATAAAACAACTCTACTACTGCCAAAATTCAAAACATGGCTTCAGAGTAGTTTGTTAAGCTGGCTGGGGATTAATTTTTTTTCTCTTGTGTACTGTATGGCACTTTTTACTTGAAAATGGGGTTTATGCATTTATATGAATAAACCATCAGCATTTATTCATTCATCCACACTGATCCTGTGAGAAAATTCCACCAAAACCTAGACCAAGTTTTGGTCTAGGTTTTCAAGTCAAGTACCATTTTCCTGCTACTTGGCAGGAAGAACGAATGTTGCAGACACTAAGGACTTCTGTTTCTTTGGCCCAAGGGAAAATCAGAAGCATGCATATAAGCATGAAACAAAGAGGATAAAGACTGCCTACTTTCAAGCAATCTATAACAGCACAATTGTGTGGCCATTCTGGACAATCCATCCATCTGTTTCTTGCACCATGGTGAAAAAAACAAACAAAACAGACAAGACACAAAAAGAAGACGACACCACATTCACTGACCTAAGAGTGTATCAGCATGTGTGGTGTCTCCTTCCTTCTTTTGTCTCTTTTCCATTTTATGCTACCCTTCACATTATGAATTTGATCCAACTAGCCCAAATTTCTATGTTGCAAGTTAGTTTTTTTAACCAACAGCTGCAATGGAAATAAGAGATTCTGACTTTCTACAAATACTCAGCCATAAAAATGACAATTTTCCTGAACAAATAGCAATACTAAAATGAATAGAAGAGTACAGAGTGCTCTGAAGCAATAGAACCATAAAATTAAGAAGTTATTATGCACATTCACCAATAAATGCCTTTAATTTGCAGCAGAACACGCTGGAACTGCCTGAATAAGCCACACATTTTGAAAATAATGTTACTGCAAGATTTTGCATAATTCACCAAGGACGTGCTTGCATAAAGTTAAGCAGGGGCTGTCAATAGGCAGCACCAGCAAATGTTACTGGGAAAATGTTTAGAACTGATGCCTACGAGAGAGACTTCCTGCAAAGCACACGTGAAAGATTGAAGCCCGATTCACGGAAATGCCTCATAAAATTTGGGCCCGGTTTTCAATTTTTCCGCATTACCTGGACCCAAACCTGCAGCTTCAACACTGCCTTGCCTACTGCAACTTGAAGCAACTTTGTAATAAGGGAGTGATTACTCATTGACATCCATCCGAGCCTAGTCATACAGCTACAAAGGAAAGCTATACAGCTTTCTATATAGCTATATTTTTCTGCTGTATAGCTGTTTAGCTATACAGCAGAAAAATTCGTCCTGGTCCGGAGTTCCAATTTGGGACCAGCCCTTCACCGGAGCAGTCACTCTACCAACTGAGCTAACCGGGACGGCAAGCTTATGGTAGGGCGAGAGCGAATTGATCAATTACTCGAAGTGAGAACTGTGTTGGTCAAATGTTTAGGGAAATCACCCAAGGTGGAGTAGATTTGTAATAAGGGAGTGATTACTTATTGACATCCACCCGAGTGCAGCCGTACGGCTACAAAGAAAAGCTATACAGCTTTCAGCAACTTTGCTGCATCAATATGATGTTTGGCGTTGCTTTTATGAACTATTATTCATTTCTCATGGATATGGCCAACAGACCTCCATGTGTGGCTGCGATGAGACAACAGAGCATGTACAAGATGGACCACGCATAGTGGGAGTACTTGAGCATGTGGTTTTACGGCTCACACAGCACAAGCTACAGGTGTCCCGCAGATAGCATGACCACAGAGTGTGACAGGGCCAGACGCAGTGACAACACAACAGCTGCGTGATATGCCCACGGCTGGCGCTGTGCAATCTGCAGAATCACACTCAGGTGTTCCCGCTAAGTGTGGTCGAGCCTGCACATATTTTGATATTTTGTACACATACGCATGCACATACGCATACACATATACGAATCATTCTTTTGCTTACCTTACCTCCTTTTCGTATTTTACACATCACACATTTTGCCAACAGAATGTGCACTTCACATTGCAGTGATCTTCACAGATCTTCACACTGCAGTGGTGTGGCAGGTACTGGTCACTGCAGTGACCAATACCTGCCACAGTAACCAGTTTGCAACGAACTAATATCCTCACTCGTACAGGCCATAACCAAAAATGCTGCCATCTTTTGATGCCTAGATGCCCAGAGAATGTCCCCTTTATTTTTTTTTTATTTTTTAACACACAGAATGTAGCAGAAGAGTCAAAATCACCTTCAGCAATGTCATAATCCCTTTACAGAAGAGTCGGTGATACGAACACAGTAGATATGAATTCGTAAAATTTCCTGACAGAAGGGCACTGTGTACAATGTGCAAAATATGGGGTGTTCAAAACACCCTCCCGCCCCTCTGAGCATGACATGAACACAAGCCACTACCGCACTCATGGGCAGCAATGTCCTTATTTTGCTCATGCCGCAATTGCCAGTCATGCAGTACTCATCGCCGGCACAGCACACAATACTCGCTAGAATCATTGAGTGGTGGTACGCGGCCATAAATAAATCCCGTCAACCGCAAAAAGACCTCCAACGATACATTTACTGTGCTTCAGCATAAAGATTTTGATCGTTTTTCAATGATACGAATTCTGGGTGACACAAATATTTTGTGCGATCTTGTGAGATTCATATCAGCGAGATTCTACAGTACTCAACTCCAGACCCTACATACCTTGTAAGATGACCTCAAACAGTTTCTTCACAAGTTGTTCCTTGCATTATGTGCCTTCTTGTAGCAAAATGACAAGCAATAAGCCTTAAGGGACTCCCAAAAAAATTTGTAAACAAAAATGCCAGTGATTCATTTATAGACTCGGCAGTGTGTTGTACCCCACAGCTCGACACACTGATTAATATGGAACATAACCGGCAGTTCAACCAAGATGCCAGCAGTACAACCTTTGTCCAAAATGTACAGCCGAAGGAGTTTGCTTCTGCGTTGTGTAATAGAGAGGTCTAGCACTCCTGGAAACCACAAGTGTCGCAGGGGTGAGAACAAGAGTTCCCCTCATGTTCAACAGATTTTGAATAGCACTGATGCAAAGTGGGCCAGACTGCATGACCCAGAAGCAAATTCGATGGGCTGTATATTTTTAACAAAGGCTATGCATAGTTTTAACCATAAAGAAATTGCAGTGCTCATAAAAACAATTTGGCATTGGAGTTGTCATTAGATGACTCGACGCTCCAAGAATTGCATAATTATTCATTTCTTTAAAATCAGCAGATGTCATGAGAACCCGAGAAATAAGCAAATACATGGGCCTACATAGCTCTGGTACAGCATGTTTCACCACCCTAGCTGTCTACAATAACAGTCTTCACTGCATTAGCAAGACGACATGAACAGAAACCCAGAAACAAGGAAATGAGTGGATGCATCAGAAACTAAGAAATCCCTCCTAGGTTTAGAACTATCAAAGAAGAAGCTTTGGATACGGTATGTACACACGCCTAACAAGTGTTAGTAACATTTAAGTGCCTGGCTTGCACATTGTTAAAAAAAAGGAAAAGTGCATAAGAGCTCAATCTGAAAACAGCCACGGATGATCAACTGAACCAAGACCTCTCCGCACATTAGGCCCAATCACCTAATTTGCCAGTAACACCAGCGATTGTCACAAGACAGTACCACCCATATCTAAGGCCACACCCTGCTACTAATGGATGAGAAGTCTGTACACAAAACTGCCAACTTTCCTTTTGTTGTTTATTATTCATAAGGCACAACACAATAGATTATTTGGCAATGGTGCTATACTTCTCAGGCAATTTTCAATCACCAAAGATTGTTTCAGACATAGGATGCTGTACGTCCTCACAGCAGCCTCAAGAAACACTTCGCATTGTCCGGTTTGAAAGATGTGCAGTTTTCTTTTTTGAATTTCTATCACTACACTATGCTAAAAGGGCATGTGTCATAAAAACGTGTTTAGACATCACCAGGACTTACCTTCCATTTCTTTTACCACAAGCTTCAGAAGCTTCTTATCAGCAAACTGGTATGCCAGCTGCAAGTAAACAAGGAATGGTTACGACATGCATAATCAGCATACAAGAACTCCCTCTACATAAAAATAATGGCGAAAACAGCTTTACAAAGCAATTCAAGCAGATGGCAAAACAGTTTGCCCATTAAATTCTGTTCCATTAATTAGCAGCAGGCATACACTTGAAGCTAACACTTCTGTGTTTCCTTGTGGGTGAGCACATTTTAGTCACAAAACAAGGATTACAAGATTAGCTGCTACAAAGATAAGAACTGCAATTAGTGTTGTAACTGGAGATTAGTATTCACTTCTATGCGAAATTCACCCATCTATTTTCAATAAAAGCATACCTCCCCACATAATAACCTACTCTACTTTCAGGAGTACACACCTGATAAAGAAGCTTTCTAGTTTTTGCTAAAAGCTAAAATAAGTGATAGAGTGTACAAGTACACAAACACACTTACTATTTGGCCAACTGTAAAAGCCTGCTTTGGAAACTGCTGCACAAAGTCCGTGGACATCTTGTCAGTGTCATATGGTTCCTTTGTAATGCTGTTGGAATTGAAACTTAATAAGAGCCTTTACGATTTCTTTCAGAATTTCCACCAACAGACTCGTGCACATCACATGATGTCTCGATGTCAAACTAATGTGTTAAAGAAAATATTCCAAGGTGGAACACAATTCAGACAAGTAAATAGCTACAGCCGACTCTCAATAATTTGCACTCAAAAGAGAACAAAAAATCGGATGACAATTACGGTTCTCAGTGAAGCAATTTTTGCGAACGGCTACTGCGGTATTGGAAACATAGGCGATTGCAGACGGAACATCCAGTGCCAAATGGAGGCAGATCTGGGTTTAAGATTTGGCAGTACGCACAGCAATAAACCACCAAGCTCTTGCAGTACCCTCCTCCTCCACTGCACCGTTCTCACCTACTCTCGCCGTGCCCTTCTCCTCCACTTTCCTCCACATGCTCTCGGCAGTGTCGCCGTACTTTCATCCTCCACTCTGCTCCTCATTCTCTCTACCAGTTACGCCGCTGATGCCAACGACGCCGCTCAACCCATGAACAGGCACTTAAGAGCTGAGCTCTAAAATATGTCTAACTTATGCGGATTTCGAATTAAGCAAAGCCTTTTAATGGACATGATGCTGGCAGGATTAAACCTTCAGTTCGAATAAACTGGGGGCTCAAATTCGGTGAGTTTGAAATAATACCGATCTGAAAGCAACCAAAAGAAAGAAAAGAAAAGCCAACAACAAAAAGAAAGCAGTGCAACAATTAATTTAGCTGCTCTGCTACACTCAAGCGGACGTTAAAGGTATTTGCTACCTTTTTAGTGCTTTGATGAGCAGTGTTGCTCAAAAGCCTCCAGACCAAAGGATCTGCTTTCGAGCCATTTAGCAGGGCATTTAAAACATCACCAAAGCTCAAAGTCTCTGGATGGTGAAGAAAAATCTCCTTAAACTTTAAGCACCTTGGTAGCTTCACAGTGCCAGACTATACCACTCAAAAGCAGATCCTGCCACCCACGGGCTTTTGACCAAACCTGTGCACGGCAGTGTAATCGGAACCTAATATTAACTCCAAGGAATGAATTACGCATCTTCAAATCAATGTAAATTCCTCAGCTGACAGCACAAACTTCAGATTCCTGCAATCAAACCACACATACCGCACATCAACTCTGAACACAATAACCGCGACTAGTTTTTCATCACACATGTCGTTATGTGTATTTGCAATATATGCAAATTCTTGCAAACAGCTTAACTTATGACAGTATGAAACTAGATCATTCAATGCTGAGCTACAATCATGCATAAAGTCATGAGTGCGCACAGAGGCGGGGAAAGAGGGGCGTGCTACCCCCCCCCCCAACCAGCATGACGGAGGAGGCGCAAATTTTGTACCTTATTGCTCCTTGCTACCCAGAAGATTTTGAGAGGCGATACCATGAACGACACCCCCCCCCCCCCCATGCCCCCTATGGAGAGGCATCTGCACGCCAGTGCATGAACTCGATGCTGAATGCAGAAAGTATGTCATCGTGATCAATCAACTCAGACTACAAAATCCTCAAAGATAAATGAAAATAACCTTTGTCCCTATGTAAAAAAATTACTTTCACGGCTGGATTTTCTTTAGTTTCAAATATTGAAAATTCTTTCTCCTTTGTTGCAAGTAGCTATAGTAACACGTCCCTATAAATGTGGTTATACCAACCCCCCCCCCCCTCGCAACCAAAAATAAACAAAAAAAAACAAAATGAGCACTAGATATCTCTATTCAGTACTTACTTTTTCTTCTCAAGAAAGTCAGCTTCAAGGGTTATCTTCGCAATGTATTGAGTGTTTGGATCAAACACATATGGCCGCACATCAACCATCTGACTGACTGAAAGCTCTGCCCATTTCCTCTGGAAAAGATAAGCAAAATAACCGCCTGTGTTATACAAATTGCTTGAAACACACGCACCTTAGGCCTTAAAAAAAGGCTATGTCAGATGACGCCATATCAAGTACACAGGAAGATTGAAATGCACACATATGCCATCTATCACCCCCAGCGATAAAAAAACTAGCTTCTAAAAACTTGGACGCAATTCATACAACCTGGCCTATATTTGTGACGCACAAAAAAGGAAACATCAGGCACGCCACAAGGGTTAATTTACATCTTCTTTTCCATATAAAACGGAGGACGAAACAGTTGTAAGTTTGCGCTTCCATTTTGTTCATCCTGTGTGCTCGTCATGTAGCCCTGAAGCATAATTCAGTATCCGATGAGCTACCACCTAACCAAGACCACACTGCTATCCTTTTCTTGGCCTCTTGATATTACACCTAAGGTTTTTCCTTCCAACACTCAGAATTGTTACCTCCTTCATCAGTGTAACAGTTTGGGTTAAATAGGTTTAGTGCTAGCAAGATAAATAAACTACATACTTTCCTTTTAAAGGATACTGGCAAGCTGCAGTTCCCAGCATGAGAGGACCTGCTGAGTGCACCCCAACCCATTCTTACTCCCGAAGTCCATTTTCATAGTCTGGATTTGGCCCCACTACTTCGGCTTGATCGCGGGTTCTCAAATTGGGTTCTGTGGGAAGCTTGGGTTCCTGGAATTGCTCCTTGGGTTCCCTGTGCACCTAAATTCATGCATGCCGCCACCCCCACCTATGCTTTTACAGATTTTATTTCGGGACTAATAATGCTGCAACTGCTTACAGAAGACTTTCAGTGCAAAGCCAGGCATTATCCATTGAATTTGGGTATTTTTGAAGGACTACGCATCTGCATGCATGTTACACACGAAGAGAAGGTGCCTAAGAAACATGGGATACCGCAACACCTTTTGAAAGCCATTGGAGTTTCTCTAGGCTAAAAAGGTTGAGAACCCACGGCATAAATAGATCCTTCCCCCAACCCCCCTACTTTCAGAACACCGCAATATATCAAATTGTTTCTTCACAAGGCTGCTGAATTTCACTTCACATTTCTTCATACTTGCAAGCCTACCGCTGCACTTTTCCTCTTAACTCCTCAGTCATGCACTATAGTTCATCAACTGAGTAATTTACCCGTACTATGTCATCAGCAAACAGGACGATGCCACGGCATTCCTCACTAGCTCTCATTCCCAATTTTTCCCAATAAAACCGTCTGAATACTTGTAGGCATACAGTGAACAGCAAGAGCAAGATCGTCCCTTCAAGCCTGATGACCCTCGACTATTTTCTCAGTCCTACAATGAGGACTATGGTTGCTATTCACTCTGTTGTGCTTTCTAGCATATTTACGAATGCTTCCTTCACCTCTTGGTTACACAACATGTGTGACTGGTGATGTTCCCACTTAATGCTTTTTGTAAATATGAAGGTTATATACAGGGACTAGCTACATTCTGCACATCTCTGTCTAGCCTGATTGATGACATGAAAAAGTGGTAGGGGTTTAACGTAGTTAAACTGAGTAGACATGCGAAAGCAGGTGTTCCTTCTTCAATTGGAGGGGACACTTAAGCTCAGTCTTAAGGTATTATGGGACAGCTTTAATGGGTTAATGCCCATAATGCAGAATGGTCATTCTCTACTTAACATTCATAGATAGCGGCGAGTCCTCATACACGACCAGCGCAGTGGCGCAGAGGTCCAGCGATGCGCCACTGCACTGACAGGTGGCTGTTTCTATCACAGACATCGGTAGGGATTGTGCAACCCATTTTACTCACCCCGAGCAACCTCTCGGCCAAGGTAAGTTGTTATGACGCCACAAGGGTACGTGACCTAGGTGAAGTGACACCCTCCTCCCATTGGCTACAGCTTGCGTGACGATCCTCCGAACCTACCCGAGCTTCCTCCCATTGGCTGCAGCTTGTGCAATGCTTCTCCGAACTTACCCGAGTAACTCGGATAAACTCGGGTTAGTTCAAAGCACAAGACAAGAAGACAAGATTCTTGCTCAGAGTTGGTACGTCTGGAGTAGTGCTGCACTATTAAGTTCTAGGGTTGAGGGACCTTTCTGGAAATTTTGGGCTGCTTCCTGGGCTGCTTGAAGTATAAGAATGCTCTGATTCTATTAGCTATGTGCCTATCAAATACCTAGTCAGCAACAGACATTAAGCTAATCTGTATGCAATACTTTTCATGTCTAGGATATCATCATTTTATGGATTAGTATAATGCTAGCCTTCTCACATGAGTGGTACATCTGACGTCGTAAGGCATTTTGAATACAAGGTTGCAAGCTTTCCGAGCACCATATCTTTGTTGTCCTCCAGCAGATCTATGGTCATCTGATCTCCCTTGCCACTTTCCCTTATGATTTGCAAAGCTTCTCTCAGTTAAAAACAAATTTTGCATTTCTTCTGAACTACTGTTTCAAGAATTAGTCCCCTGGTTGTTAGCTATAGTACACATCAGCACAGAATTCCTCTGCTACTTCAAACAAGCTGATCCAAATTGGTATGACACAGCAATCTGTCTCCCATTACATAAAACTGGCTTCTACCAATGCCTATTTTCCACTTTGCTGATTTAGGCTTCCTCTGTACCTTCAGCATTCCTCGATATTCTCTATATTTTAAATCTGGATGTCAACTGGCTTCCACTTGCTGATTAATTTTGACAGTTCTGCCAGTTCCACCTAACCTTTGGAGTTCGATATCTGCATGCTCTGGCTCTAATTAACAAGATCCTTTATCACCTGGGAGAGCTTGGCAATGTCCTTCATAGCTACCTAACCTCCTGCTTCAGATGAATACTTGGATAAATTTGGTAAGGTTGCCATTCATCACCTAAGCTATGGTTACCTCCCTCAGTTAAAATAAAAGATCGATACACAGCTCCTGTGTACTTCCATTTAATGCCAACTTATGTGCTCCTTTCTAATGACCTTTCCTCTAGCCCTTTTCAATTCTGGGAAAATTTCAGGCCCCACAATCCTGTAGCCATCACAATTAGCCTTGCTTAACCCTGCGCAATACTGGCTTTGGCACATAATATGAAGTCTGTTTCATTGTTGACGTTATTGTTCTAGTATTATCATTTATTAATGATTATGCAGTGAATTCGAAGGTTTAAAATGTTTCTTGTAAGGGGTACCCGATATGATTTGTTGTTACTGCCCTTTGTGCCTTAAAAGGGATAGTCTACTTCTGGAGGAAATATAAAAATGTTGGCACATCCTTGTCGACCTTTCCCTGAGATGATAATAACGAGGGAAGAACTTGTGGTTCTGGCAGGTGTTTATATTTTAAATTGGCAGAGGAAGTCAGGCCAGAGCCAACGACTGCATCAGACTGTGTACAAACTTTGCAGCTCTGGTGGCAGCCGTGCTACATCGCCTGAAGTGGACATACTACACTTTTTCTGAACAGGACTGAGCGTCATATAGAGGGTTATTTTTGTTGGAAGACACTTCAGGTGGCTCAATTTTGTCCTTTTGTAACTATTCATCATTTCCTGCATGGTTTAACCCAGCTTTTTCATCGCTTCTTAAAATGTTTTGAAAAAGCAGACCGCCACTATGCCAACAGTGACGCTTCCATTGGCGGCACTACTACTAGCAAAAAATGGTTGCTGGTATCTGTGATAGATATAATCAGTCTTGTAAAGTTTTTTTAAAACCACCTTAGCATACTGAAGTATAGTTTTAATAAAACTATGCACCTCAGTACCTCAGTTAATATAACATTCATTACTGCCACTGTTCACCGCATCGGCAGTGCAGCAGTCATTGTGTCCGTGATATCAAGGTTTGCAGATGCCGACTACAACGAGAAAGAGACATTCCCAGATCGTAAAATTATGCTTCAAACTGTCCTGCCATGTTTGTCAGCCCCACAGCCAAGTATTCGTTTATTTGAGCAAGGTGCTTTCAATTTCCGCAAAGAAAATATGGTTATGGTCAGTATTAATGCCCATTTCTCAAGTAGCCTTCAAAGCAACTTGACATCAACATTTTAAACGCCTGACTATGAAGCACTATTTCAACGGCAAAAACTCCTATTGACAATTCACATATGCTTTCTATATTAACGATGAAAAAAAATGGAGTGACATTTATTATGACTAAGCATGTTTTTTTCCATGTTCCATTTTTGGAACGCCGGTGTTTCCCATATACAGAATGCTGATGTCGTCTTGAACAACATTTATCACCTGTGCAGTTGGAATATCTTCTTCAATTGCTATCTGATGATAACCTTACAGATGCCTGCAATGTCTTTGAAGATTATGGAGAAAACCATTATGCTTGAATAATGTTTTCTTTCGTTGTGCCAGCTGCATCGCAAACAGTGCTTCAGAAGCCATGATTGGCAGGAAAGCATTCCTTGAGCAATGGCTTTTATAGCATAGCTATGACATGCACATCCCACAACAATCTAAATGTGGCTCCATTCCCTGGTCATGTGACCACCTTCTGCACATGTGTTGCCTTCGTCAACTTCAGGTGGGGTGCGTGCATGGGGGGGGGGGGGGGTTGTGACAACACCCTGCATGCACCTTGCCTCTCATTTGGTGGAATTTGTACAATCATCGGGTGGAAGGCGTGGTTGTGAGACGTCCTGAACACTTTGAAACACCTCTCAGATGCCGCAAGTAGCCGGGCAGTGAGAGCCCGAAGACATGCGGCGGGAGCAACATGTGTAGCATGAGCCTGCGACACTCCACATGACTGTGCTGCCTGAAAACATCTCCCGATCTGTGCCCACCCATTTGATTGACAAAACAGGACAGTGCCTATGCCAACCAGTGTAATGCAGAAGACTTTAAAAAAGAAGTATCGCCTGGCATCTTATTTTACTATTGCCACACGCCAATGTTACAAAAAAAGGACATTTGCGTAGAACTCACTGCCAGTGAAAGACACACATGCTTTTATATTTTCCTTTCACAAAATCACGAACAATTCGTCATTACTTTCCTTCTGTTTTGTTCATTTTGACATTTTCTCCTGCGAAAGAGCAATACAAGAAATAGGATGTGCCAAGGCTCAAAATATGTTCATTCGCAGTAATAATTCATTCAGTCTTTAAATAAGTAATAATAAATATTTTATCGGCGATGTATTCCACAGTCATTATACAGCATAAGAAAAATTTCAAACATGGGAGTATTTTTAAGTAAAATAAAAAATTGCACTTCATATTTTCCAATTTCTGAACATTGGCAAGTAAAAGGTTAAAAACATGTAGAGAGAGCCAAAATACTGCATTAATGGAGCTAACAGACGTAGCTAAACAAATCCTCACCATAGGTAAACTGAAACCCATGGTGCCTGGCCTGACTTTATCTGAAGTCTTGATAGTGAACACAAACTTGTGGTTTGTTGTTGTGACTTCAACATGTCTGCAAATGAAACAAGAAATGTCCATGTATGGACAGACAACAAAGGTATTAGCCCAATAGTAAAGGCATCTGTAACTTCAAAGAACATGCACATCAGGCACCCTCTTTAGGAACTTTGCACATGAATGATGCAAAGGAATTGTCTGTGGACCTTTGCTTTCAATGCAACTTGGTGCCATACATGGCTAATGAAAACTTACCGACCTTTATGGCAAAGCATATTGCTGTAACAGACTGAATCAATGTGAGTGACAGTTGATTACTGCAACTATTGCAACACAAATAGCCGTTTACCAACAGCAAGGCCCTTGCAATATGTACAAGCTCTTTTACTGCATGCACACTACTTTTAGCAAGCTGGGTATCACAAGAGGCCTTCGAAAATGCAAACTGTAGTACTACATGCATGAATGGTATGTACAGTCTCTGTTAAAAATTTTTACCGCAAATTTTTGTGTAACTGTAAACAAGTCCATCTGGATTGTTTCACATGTGTGTGCTAACCTTTTGCTTCCATCAAAATCATACACAAATTAGGTGGGCTACAAAGGCATGGAAAGCATGATTGTACAGAAAACTGACAACAGTAAATTTGAAGCAATAAATGTGCAGTGATGTAATATTACCCACACTTTTAACAACATTACTTAAACCCAGGTCACTGAGCTGGTAAACACATTATCACAGCATGAGGCAGTAGAATTGGCATGAGCACGTGCATATGCTCTGTGCTCCATCTCACGACTGGTAGACAGCGGGAAGGAAGCTACAAAGGTAATGGCTTCCAGACCTATGTGCTTTGCTTGCAAGTGCCTGAGAACAGCACATTTGTGGAAGCTACTATTACCTCATGTCTGTAGGTTCTACTTTGCTGAAAACAAGTTGTGAGATGAAGTATAAGCATATATTAGTGCAACCATGATGTACTTAGTTGTTTCTAGAGTGCATGATGCCACTGCTGAAGTAAAGTACAAACTCCAAATTTTTTTAACACCATGCAAGAGCTGATAGGATTAACAGCTGGTGTCGTATGATGGAGCATATACAGCAGCTAAGTGGGCTAGCATACAAGCCAGCAGACACAACAGATAGCAGTGCGACCATTACCTGTTAGGACATTCCACCTGGTATAAAAGTGAAGTCTAGTTGATATATGTGACCTACTGATTTCTTAAACATCTATCTGGTTTGTCTCATACAAGATCTTTTTCAATACAGGCAGCTAATCAGGTTTGGCTAAACCTAACTTCAATTCGCCAGTAACTGCAGGGGTTGCCTTTCTCAGGTTTCCTAAGATTCAATTTCACACTAAAAGCTAGTTAAGCTCTGCTAAGTCTAGCCAGCTCCCTTACATAGCTCCTTTGCAGGACCATGCATAAAATGAACCAGACCTTCTGATGGGAAAAGGACGATTAAGCAGTCAGGCTGTGGAACTCGCCTGACTTCACCACAACATTTCACCATAGGTGGCACCAGGCAGCCAACATTTGCATATCATTATTACAAATTTAGAGGGCCACACAGCAGCCAAGGGCAGCATTTACTGAAGAGAAAAGCCTAGAGCACAATAGTCGCACTGGCATGTGCTTGGTGCACATGCAAATACTACTCCAACCCATTTCACACCACATCATTATAATGCAGAGACCAAATAAATTGACCATTTGCGGAGAAGTTTCTGCGCATGCGTGGTGAAGGCGCAGGCAGCGCCCTCTCTGGGCGGTTTGGTTTTTGGTTGGAAAACGTGAGCCAGCCGTGCATTCCTGCGCTGTAGTGCGACGACTGATGTGAGCTGTAACTTCCACGGAACTGACATGTAACTGCAACGCGATTTATCTAAGCTAACCACGTGTTTTGCAACAGCGAGACTTGTACGTAATAAAGGCCGCGACGACATACAAGGCGCAAAAGACGAACCCGTTGATGGGGCCAGTAATGCGCACATCCAGCACGTTTCGAAACGGGTGTTGCTGCTTTATTTCGCGCTTACTGCCGAGTACACACTGCTCGGTCGTTCTAGAAGAGTTTTGCCACCGACGCAGGAAAACCGAATGATATATACTAGTATGAACATTCACCATTAATGCTACAATGTGCTTCCTGAACAGCGGGAGCACGGCCGAGCGCAGCCTCGCGTATATCCGCGCATTCTAACGCTCCTGCGGCCCGTTAGCACGCAAAGCAACGCTCTGCCGAATCAGGACGAGCCGGGATTGAGATAGTAGAACGGGTCCTTTAATAATCAGCTAAGTGTGCCCTGAGGCAAAAGGTGTTGTGTTAAGTTAGCAGAAACTCCGGCCCTATCAAGGAAGCGCAAACGTAAACGTCTGTGTGCATTAGGAAAGTGCATCCCATTATACTGTCACACTCGCCCGCGCATAGGCGCACATTCACGCACATTTTCACTTGGTCATTCGGCGCTCCGTTGAGGTAGCAGAGTGCAGGTATTGCCACACATGGTCGTTTTTCAGGCTACAACGCGAAAATAATTCGCTACACCCTGTTTCTAAAAACGGAAATGGGATGTTCTCCTCTTCCATCATACCCTTTCGTTAGCTGACACACGTTTCCAGCCAACAAACAACACTAAAACAACAAAACAAGCGCACGTGAGCTGCTGAACGCTGCCTTGCACATGCTTGCTCGAGAGCCCCTTTCCAACCAAAGGTACCGGCGGAGCTTCTCTGTTTGCACGACAGGCGGCGCTCGCTTTTCCGCAAATGGTCAATTGCTTATGCTTGTATGACATTAAAAATCTGGGCAAAGTGCACAATTAGCAACTATTCCGCAGAAGCAATTTTTAGACTGATATGACCAAGAAATGCATGCAGAAGATACAGGCTCATGCTAAATGATACAAAAATGCATTGATTGCCATATTACCGAACTTTGTCTTCCGAGAAGTCCACTGGGTTTACAGCTGCACAGTTTGACAGTGAAAATTCCTCAGTGGGGCAACGGTCCACCTTCATTTGCTAGAAAAAAAAAAAAGGAAGAAAGGTTATTGTGCAATGATAGCGCTCCTATTAATATAACAACTTCGACTTTTAAGCTTCACAAAAAAAAATGCAAATCAAGACCAATTAAGCCTGATAACATGAATGACACTGCTGCCAAAGTGGAGCATTTTTCTTCTGCATTACTGTATGTTGTTACTGTACTTCACTTCCTGTGTGCTTACAAGTTACATGTAATTTAGTGCTTCTGCATAATATAAAAGGTTTATGGGGTTTAACATCCCACAGTGATTCAGGCTGTGAGGGATTCCGTAGTGGAAGGCTCCGGATAATTTCGACCATCTGGGATACTTTAGCGTGCACTGACATTGTACAGTACACGGGCTTATAGCATTTTGCCTCCATTGAAATGAACCGCCATGGCCGAGATGAAACCCGCATCTTCCGGGTAAGCAGTAGAGCACCATAACCATTGCACCACAGCGGTGGTCACAATATAAAAGGCCTACAATGCAAATGATAAAATAATTTTCCTGGAATTCTGCCCACCGTACAGGTGTACACAGAATCAGAAATATAAGTGGCAGATTTTTCACACACAACATAGCTGTCTTATATCTAAAAAATTTTTGTAGCGATAGCTACACTACGCCAGCCACTTCGCGAGGTCAGCGTGGCTGCGAGCTGAGCTGCGGCACCACCGCACCGCCAGCTGCGCGGAGTGACGTCATAGCCCACAGCTGGTGTGTGCGCCGCGCCTCGCCACTGCGCTGATGGCAGAGCAGACACCGCCTGCCTCGTCAGTTGCGCGCATGCACGGAGTGATGTCACAGCACGCAGCTGGTGTGCGCGCCGCGCGCCTACATTATGCTAGCATTTCGAGCTTTCAGCGTGGCGGCGCCGTGGCCACCGTGGCAGCTGCCGGCGATGCGGCGCGCCGGCGAAACCGAGTGGGGGAGGAGTGGAGAAGGGGAGAGGGGGTGAGAGAGTGAATCCACGTCCAGGGACGAAGATGAAGAAGGAACGCCCAGCGAAACGCAGCGGCGAAAGACTGACTTTGCAATTCGACTGAACGAGTTCCACTCGGCCAGCTGTAGCTATTGCGTCACTCCAGGTTTAACTGGAGCTGTACCACAGCCATTTTTTTTTATTCTCCTCAACACCAACCAAGTCTGCAACCCCAACGTGTTACCTATTTAAAACAGACACACGAGAAATATGATCATAACAATTATGCAGAGCGAGGCACTGTCAACAATTTTTAAGTCGAGTGCACAATAGAAAGGCGTACAGTGGAACAAAGCACTTCATAATTCATTACACAGTTGCTCTGATGATGTCATCTTTGAAGACAATCACCAAATGTCTTGCGCAAAGTTAAAACATCAAAGCTTTGTCTTAGTTTAGCAACAGAAACCAGCATAGCACCTTAGAAAAATGTTAAAAAGACTGCATGGCCATGCACTTTGCTTGAAACACAAGCCTAACCAGCATTATTGATATTAAAAAACTTTCGTACTGCTTCCCTGAACATGTTCAGTACAAATGGTTAATATGACACCTGTGAGAGACAGCAGCACTTGAGCACTGCCAATAAAGGAGAACAGTGAGTAGTTTATGCAACAATAATGTCAAGCTGTGCAGCGAGATTGCCGCCAAATGCCCTGTCCAACAAGCTGCAACTAGCCCTCTTCAAGGAATTGTCATGCTTTTGAGGGAGGAACTGATACATGTGGCTGCTGAGGAAAAGTGTGCTTTGAAGCATTTATTGGCAGTTTTATCAGCTGAAATACGTAGGGGAAAGGCAGCCAGCCATATTTAGTAATGCCATTTTTTTCCCGATTCTCATTCACTACTGACATGAACTGGTACTAAATAGAGTATTTATTCTAATATAAGCCACAAAACTATTTCATTGATTTTGCACGCAAAACTAAGTGTTAGCCAAGAAAGGTTGGCAGTTTTGCTCAAATATGACCACAATTAAAGGAGTAGAGACACCAAACTTTGGTTGTGTTATTTGGAATGATCCAGAAGACATGACAAAACAGGAAACACCATGTTGAATTCGCCTAAGCCCAGTGAATAATTTATAACTGAATTTTTTCGTCTAATGTTTCGTTCATGGTTTCAACAGCCAAATGATCACTATGACGTCACAGACGAGTTGAGGCACCATTGAGGTCATGTGAGGCATAGAAAAATTGCAATGTAATAGCTGTTTTTTAATCTTTTGTCATCCTGGCTCTTGGTGCAGGCTGGCACAAGAGTTGGAGCGAATTGTACTGCAGTTCCGGTTTACCTGTCACATCTCAACGTTGTGTTAACTTGCCTGTGACATCACAGTCACCGTTTGGCAGTTGAGACTGAAACAATGGAAGAGAAAAAATTGAATTGTAAAATATTTAGCAGACGCAAGCAAATTCCAGATGGTGATTGTGACCATGCCAAAATCTCACACATCACACCGAAGAAAACCGGCCAATAAAAATGTTCCTTGTCAGTAAAATCAATGGATGGAGAGTTCATACAAGTCACCCAAGTGAGAAATCTCCGCAGTTTCAATGCCTTCTCAAGTCTTGATCAGGGCTTCGCGTACTCACTTCTCCGGCACCAAACACTGAACAGACTGAACACTGCCTTAATAATCTTTGAGAGCACTGTTATAACATGCATGCTTAGGGCTCTAACCATCTTGGGGCTCGTGTTCAAGTATGTAGTTGTACTCGCTTTGCTTGAGGTCTGTACAGTGACTGCCTGCAACCTTGATCAAGAAACAAGAGAGATCACCGAAGCTGTAGAGATTATTTGCTCAAATGATTTCATTTCATTTATTTGGGCCCATCTACCAGCAAATGGAGGGGGGGGGGGGGGGAGGCAATCTGTAGCTTGAGTGGTTAATTCTTGTTTCTTGCATCATTTTCTTCCTCTTTTCTACCAGTGTGCTTTTGTTTCCAGGATACTTGTACATGTGACTGTAGTAGAAGTTAAAGGAGTATAGACACCTAACTTTTGGGTGCATGTTTTCTTCTTTGTAATGATACGTAAGGCAATATTATACATGGATTACCACGTGGTATTCTCCTACAACCGCTAAATATTTTATAATCAAATTTCTTTCTCGTGCTGTTTTGGTTTCAACAACCGAACAATGAATGTGACGTCAAAGTTAATTATACGTCACGTGAGTCCTGAAAAACTTCAATATAATCATTGCTTCTACAATCGTCATTGCAGCTGTTGAGGAACGCTGGCTTCAGCACTGTAGTGAACTAAAACGATGAAGCAGCGATTATATCCCAGTTTTGCCATTCCTCACGTGACATATAACCACACTTCGACGTCACAGCCATTGTTCAACTGTTGAAACCGAAACCAAAACAGCATGATAGAAAAATTCGATTAAAAATTAAAATGTAGCGGTCGTAGGCGAATACCACGTGGTGATTCATGTATAGTAGTATCTTCCGCGTCATTGTAGAGAAGAAAACGCGCCACCAAAATTAGTTGTCTATGCTCTTTTATATCAGCTGGAAGGGGTGCTGTGTCCTGTAGTTCGTGGTCGACTTTTGATGCTTCTCTTTTTGCTCTTCTATCAAATGTTTTCCATGAAACATGGCATAGGATAGGATAGGATACACTTTAATGCTCTAACAAGGTGTTTCGGTCAGACAGAGGTCTTCATCTTCAAGCAGATGTCTCCCTCCGTCTTGCAGAGGTCGGCGCCCCTATTCCAGGGCCCCGCTGAGTTTGGCCGCTCGCTGGGCATGGATGACCAATCCTCTTTGGAGGATTGGGCTGCCGCTGGAGAGCACACTCTCCCACTGCTCCGCACTCGAATTTTCTGAGCCATGGAATGCTTTATTTCTGCCACATTCCCAAGTAACATGGTATAGGGTGGGTGTTGCACCGCACATGGCATACACTGTAAAACTAGTGCACAGTAATACAAGTGAGTGAGTGTAAATCTTCTTTCGACAGTCTTGCCCTATGGAGAGTCAGGAGTCAAGCTTATGGCTAATAAGTGGCACCAAGTAACCAACACACATGCATAACATTTTTAAAAATTAACTTAAAAGCAAAGCCCATATGCATAATCCAGCATTCTATGCATACCTGTGTAAGCATTTTAGTGTTATCTTTTCCTTTCCATGTTACCAGTGCGGTACCGCAGTAGTACATGGCACATACTAACAACTGTATGTCATTTCAAAATGTTTGCCGCATACGATATGAAAAAGCAAGAACCCTAAACCATTATCAAGTGTCAGCAAAGCTAACTCATGTAAAACTTTCATGATGCTGGATAAATTTGATGTAATGTCAGAACTTATAGGCAAATAATATCAATTTCAAGCGGTTGTAATGAGCAACTTTTATGCAAAGCAAGCAAAATCCATACAAAGCATATAGTACAGACTGAACATCTACAGACAAGGCACATCGTGCAATCCTACCAATTTAAAATATTGAAGCCAATACCACAACAATAGTCACGCCATGAAAACAGCCCTCAAAAGGCATCAGTGCTTTCAAAGCAAGGCAACAATGTGGGTGACGCATAGATGGAGACATTTATGCATTACTCTTTGACAGATGTGCAAAGAAATTTAAAATGCAGGTTGCTATGCGCGTCGATACAGCGACCGTAAAAAATTTATGCGCCATGTTGCCTCAATACAGTTCATGCATGAGGGAGCTTTTACAAACAAGCACCCACAGGAAGGAGCATTAGCATGAATAAATGTTCATTACATGACATCTGATGACTGGACCACGGGCGTTCGCAACTTCAGAGACCTGAAGAGCCAGTATTAATATGGTATTTAAGCAAATTATGAAAGTTATCATATAAGACTAATTTCCAGCACTGCAATACTTCAGAACTGAAAAAGTAGATAAAGTCTCCTATTAATATAATTCTGAAGCAACGATGAAAGCGTCAGCAAGATTTTGTTACTGCATGCTGTCAGCAGTTAATTCCGCGGAGCATGATGCAAAAGCGGCCGCGCCAACTTTTTCGTTCTGGCCCTAAAAAACGCGAATGAATTTTTACCGCGCTGGCTTGTTTATTACATCACGTACGACGCGTACAAATTTAAAAAAAAAACTAAGCAAAGGATATCAAAATGAATGTAAACAAGGCCCACTAGAACCGAGTACTGCGTGCCGCTCTCCAAAGGGCCAACTGCTGTCGACAGTATCGATCTGCCAGTTTCTACACGCAGCTGAAGACAAGTGCAAAACTGAAAATTCCTGAAAACTACTGGCAAACAGGCGTAAACTGTGACCTTCAGAATGCACACAATTACGCAGTTACTTTCATTTACACGTGAAGCACGGTCATGCGCTGGCTGAAGCAGCGGGTACGTCCCACAACCCCGCCCCGCGCTTCAATCAACCGCTTGAGCATTACGTGCTCAGTCCAGTGCGCAAAGCATAACACATGGAACAGCAGATACTTTCACTGCCGGACGTCGACTACCTCTCGAGCAAATTAAGAGACGGCTATATGTGCGCACAGCGCGCGCACAGTCGGAAACAGGTTTCCGAGAAAGCTGGCAATGCGTGTGTATCAAGTTATCTAGATCACGACGTGAATGTCGCAAGCGCAAGGCAACCTTACTTTCGTTGCTGACATCATTGGAGTGATGTGAAGTGGCGCGGATGCAGCTTCCCACACGAGTTTGGCTGGTTTAGTAGATGTCAGCAGCAACTCCGGTGGCTCCGGTGGCCGAGCAGAGCCAGTACAGCACACGCAAAGCGGCCGTGGCTCAGACAGCGCCTAGACGCTTCAAGTTTCCTTCAGGGCTGCCTGTTGAAAATACCGTCGATATAAGCGCAGATATGGTAATTAGCAACGTGCACAAGTAAAATGCAACGTAGACTTCCAACGACACACATCTGCTGAATGCGGTTCATTAGATAGCCACATGCCAACATTGCACCAGGTTTCCACAGCCCCTTGAGCACATCTCATGCATAGCTTGAGGCTATATATTACGCATAATAACTTTAACCAACAAACGAAACCTTATAATAAAGGCGAAAGCCTTACCCGTCCGCCACTACACTGACTGCACCCGCTACCAGCCCGCTACCGCCGCTACTCCCACCACGTTGCGTGAACCGGCCACAGATGGAGCCACCGTAGCGCCGCATTCGCAGTCACCACCAGCACGGTGGCCCCCAGTACTACAGCCGCCTTCATGCCAGTACATATCGCCACATCCTCTCCCTCTCTTTCTTTTCCTCTCTCTCATCTTCTTTTTCTTTCTTTCTTTCTCTCTCTCGAAATATTGACCATGCCGGCCATGGAGGAAGGAAACAACTCCGGCCGTTCACAAAAGCGCCCCGCTATTCGTGCTCAGTTGTGCACTGCAGTAGCAAGAAGGTAGCTAAAATGCTGTGAAGTCGGTTCGCGCGCTGGAAATAATGTGGGACGTCCGAAATGCTCAAGGCAGAAGCGCAAAACACGCCGCGCACGGCTACTACGCTCAGCCGACGTTCGT
>JARKHS020011006.1:0-104517 GCA_030143305.2 Amblyomma americanum | reverse complement strand
GCAGCTCCTCCGGAGGAACTCTGTATCGAGGCTTCCTAATGCTGTCGACGCTGTACCAATCGTTTCTACAGGGCGGTGAGCAAAACGTAGTACGCTAAACCATACACCACAATGGGGCACAGCAGTGCACCGCACCACAAACCACACCATAGCATACCATACGATTTCATACCGTACTGTACCGTAACGTTCCGTGTGACGCCCTACCGTGCTGTACAGTGCTGTGCCGTATTGTATCGTATCAAACCTTAGCAAACCGTACCGTATCGTGCCGTATCATGCCATGCTCTTCCGCACCGTACCATACTGTACTGTATTGTACACTCTATTGTACTGTACTGTACACATCGTGGTGGCTTTGTGGCCATGGCGTTCGGCCGCACCGCACCGCACCCAAATACTCAAGGCTTTGTTGCATCACCTCGCATTACACCATTCCAACCCACACCACATTACACCACACTACACTATGCTACACGGGACCATACCACCATGCTATGCTACATCTTCCCCACATAACACTACATTAGTTCACCATACCCATCACACCACGAAGTAACGCCTCGCAATCCCAGAAACCGGGAAACCTCAACCCACGTTGCGCTATGCTACACTGCCGCATACAACCATACTATGTTAGACTCCCCCCCAATGTACACTACACCAGCTCACCACACGGACACCACAACATGACAAAACGCCTCGCAATCCCACGAACCAGCAGACCACACAAAAAAAAACTACATATTTTACACCGCCCCACACCGCCATACTGTTAGGCACCCCGACATAACACTGCACTATCTCACCACACCACAACACACGACACACACGCCACCGCATTACACCACACAACGCCTTGCAACAGCAATGCCACTTCAACAGGCCCTCAGTCATCAGTTGCCCCCCCCCCCCCCCCCCCCCCCCTGCATAAGCAAAACTTTCCATTTTACCCTTTCCCTCAGAACACATTTGCCTTGCTATTGAGCATAAACTCCTGAGTAGTACAGTAGTGCGGTGCTTGAGAAAGCAACGGTGCAAAAGCGTATATATGGCCTCCGTACACTCTGGCTAGTCTACGTCAGCTGCTTATGCCCAAGTCACAATACTGAAATTGCACTTCGCATTACAGCCCAGTACATGGAGGAAGCTGACCGTGAGTGTTAGCTCAAAAAAGAAAAAAGAAGCGTTCCAAGACAGAAGTTAAAGTGCAGGGAAAAACTAACCGAACAAACAATGAACTAGGATGAACGAGAGCATGGCGGGTTGGTGTCGTTTTTACCTCTCACTCAATTAATCAGCCTCTTTCCCATATTTATTGAGCCTCGATTTAACTGCAAAGCAAGAATACCCCCGACATGACTTGCAGAGGTGACAATCCCTGCAGCAGGCTGCGGGCATTAATTTTAGGCGTTGGTAAACCTGCTGAGAGAAAAAAAAAACGAAAAATTCTAAGGACGATTACGATTCTCCATAATGCTAAATTTGAGCGCAGCTCTGTCAGTGTCTCGGGCTCTGCAGGCTCAGTTCTTTGCTTTGCTGGGTCTTCGGCACGTCTGGCGACGATACTATATAGTTCGATAGCAGCATTAGTCGATGAAAACGACGTGGAATGCACAGCGCCAGAGTCATTGGCTCCGGCGAAAGCGTAATGATCTCGTGCAGTGGTCAGCGAAGCTGATAAGTTCGCGGCGCCGCGGGTTCGAATCTCAGTCACGGGAATGTTTTTTTCATTTATTACGGTTAGGCACAGTAACACCGACGGCGCCGACGCGGCTCAAACAACGAGCGGGCGCTTAAGTGCCGCGCTTTAAAACTTGTCTTGACTGACATTACGCTTCTGCGCCATTAATTCTGCCTCACTGAAAAATACGGTGCCCTCTAATAATGTTTACGGTTCCGATACCTGGCATTACAAGCGGATTACTAAGGACTCCAAAGGTCATCCTCGCCTGTTTCTTAGAAGTTCAAAATTACCCCATGCATTAGCATATCGGTGTCTGTAAGAAGCACATCAAGGTCGACTTCTTTATTTCTATCCCCACTAGCTTGGGAGCTTAGTGGCACGTGGAGCCTCATTGGCAGTCATTGGCGGACGAAAACAACGGATAAAGACAGAAGCGAAGGAGAAAGAGCTCCCGGGAAAAAGTCAGGGGTCGAGCACGCGCCTTGATCTGTCGGCTCATTTTGTATATCGCCTTTTTCCTCACATAGCGCAGTAAAACTCGCCGGCAACGTGCGCTATCGAAAGGGATAACGCGGCAGAAGCTTATCATTTCTCAGTGTATAACGTCAAACCGAAGTAATGATAATAATAATTGGTTTTTGGGGAAAGGAAATGGCGCAGTATCTGTCTCATATATCGTGGACACCTGAACCGCGCCGTAAGGGAAGGGATAAAGGAGGGAGTGGAAGAAGAAAGGAAGAAAGAGGTGCCGTAGTGGAGGGCTCCGGAATAATTTCGACCACCTGGGGATCTTTAACGTGCACTGACATCGCACAGCACACGGGCGCCTTAGCGTTTTGCCTCCATAAAAACGCAGCCGCCGCGGTCGGGTTCGAACCCGGGAACTCCGGATCAGTAGCCGAGCGCCCTAACCACTGAGCCACCGCGGCGGGTTCAAACCGAAGGTCAAGTTTGAAAAATTGGAGGACGCTTAAGCTTCGCCTTTAAGAGTGGAACGCGACAGCGTGTTGCAGCACTGCCAGGGAGTCCACGGAACGCCATCGCCCGTTCGACGCGACGCCTTGCCCGTTAGACAAAACGCTCTGCATACGTACGGTGAAACGGACGCGCGGAGCGGCAAACCACGTAGAAGAGTGTAGAGAGTATGTCGTATGATGCGCGTGTATGCTTTCCACATATCGCAAATTCTCTCCTCTAGATCTCTGGTTCATTCCAGCTCAAACTTCGCTCACACACAGCATTTCGTGGTCTCCCATTGAGAGTAGCGCGTTCAGAATGAACACCTGTCAGGTACGTGCGGTACAAATGCAAAGCTGTCGTCGCGCGTAAATCCGCTTCTCGAACGAATATACGAGCTCGCGTATACGAGCGATGATCTACTCTAAACAAAAGGAGTAAAAAGGGAGTAAATCTGTCCTCTAACCCTTTTACAAAAGGGTGAGCGCTAGAGGTCACTTTACTCCCTTTTTACTCCCACGTAGGTGTATTTGTGTTAGGGTATGGGGCACAACCACCGTCACTGAACCGCTCCATGTCCGCTTCACGTACCAAGGGAGCACTGACGTCAAATTTCAGCGCAGTACTACACGGCCACAAAGACGAGAACGTGAGACGCCTCTACGGCATAAACACGCGGCATAGAGTACCCTGAGAGTTTTGATGTCAGGCTTACTTTTCCAAGCTGCGCTACCGTTCCTAGCCGGTGTCGCGTAGGGTCTTTTTTTTTTATTTCTTCTCCAGGAGACCCGCGCTCCGACTGCTCGGATGTCGGGGAGGTTCGCGCGACATACGGAAAAGGCGGAAGTGAGCGACGCTAGCTGTTTCTGTTTTTTCCCCAGTGAGCGCTGCTTGGGCGGCGATGGCAACGTAAACAGACACGGCGGGGACACCAATCTCCAGACAGAGAGCTAATCTGCGAGAGAGGACTGCGTTTTATTGTTATTTTGCTGACAGCACTCGTCGGGAGGAGACAATCAAATCAAAAGCAGGGCTGCGTGATGAGAGCAAGCTGCGCCCTGTGACACAATAACGGAACGGTTCGCTAGCCGGTCTGTTGTACCGCTCCGTGAGCGGAAGATGAGTGCGCATTAGGCCTGCAGCAACAACAACAACAGCACTTGGATAGCAGACAACAACAACACACAAGGCCTTAGTTTGTGTGGTGCGGTTTGTTCGTTCCCCTGGGGATTCTACGTTTGAGCTCGGTAACAGAGATGCGTGCTTTGAAGTGGAAAGGCTTCCTCTTATAATCGAGATAACCCCCCCCCCCCCCCCCCCGGCCTCCCTCGTTAAAATTCCCCGTGTTCTTATTCCTTTCGAAGCTCATGCTCCTATGCATTCCTTTTCTGGATTTTTCATTTCCGGAGCCCTCCACTACGGCACCTCTTTCTTCATTTCTTCTTTCACTCCCTCCTTCATCCCTTCCCTTACGGCGCGGTTCAGGTGTCCAACGATATATGAGACAGATACTGCGCCATTTCCTTTCCCCAAAACCAATTATTATTATTATTATTATTATTATTATTATTATTATTATTATTATTATTATTATTATTATTATTATTATTAATTCCTACGCGCAAAAGCCCTCTCCGCGCATTCTTCTTCTGTCTCACAGAAACAAATTCGTGAATTACTTTAAAGGCTGTGCTCCTGTTTTCTACTTTATTATTATGACATCATACCGAGTATTGTAGTAACGACACCAGATTCTCAGCCAATCACCCGCAGTACGTACGTCATCATCATCATCATCATCATAAGCCCATCGCAGGGCAAAGGCCTCTCCCATCTCTTCCCTATTAATGCTGTCCTTTGCCAGCTGCGGTGACCGTATCCCCGCAGACTTCTTAATAGCAAGAATAGCAAATTTACTGAGCGTTTAACTTATAAAATATGCATTTTAGATCGAAAATACAACATGCTTCATACATTAGGAATATGCGCTAATCATGAGTCATTAACAAATTTCAGTGTTTACAGAAGAAAGCGGTGTCATTTATCATCCCATTTCAGCGTCCTAGATATTAAAGGTGCACGAAATCCAAGGGCTAACATTACAAGTGTCTCGTTTTTAAGAGCTTTATCACAATTAGTTCTCTCACCTCCACGCATAATGAAGCCAGTAGACCACATTTTTCATCGTTTAGATCATCCATTAAAAATACTCACACTCCCTCGTACCGAACTCATACATCATTTACCACCTCTCTCTGCAATTTGCCGGCTGTTATTTTTTCCGCCCACAAGCACTACTTACTTGTTTGCAACGTAGACATTCTTCTAAGCACTGACCTCTGAATAGTTGTGTCCGAATTCTACTTCAAAGCTTACATGCTGCGCTATTGTTAGCGTATACGGAAGTTTCGCTACGCTAGCCTTTCCCAGTCGGAAAAGAATAGAAAAAATTTTGTCGTCACAACAGATTTTCTGTAATGTTTATGACCGAAGGCCTGTAGTTATGGCAGAAAGTTTTGTGTCGTTACAACAGAAAAGCAGTACAGAACTATCGACTACAGAAAAGTACTACAGAGAAATACTACTAAACAGCAGAAAAATATGTCGTTATGACAAGACTGCAAAATATTTCGTCGTATTTCTGACATGGCTCTGCCGTTTTTGCGGCTGGGTCTTGCCATTGCAAGCACATTCAGTTACTGCTGCATGCTCTGTGCGCAAGGGCCGTTGGGTGTACGCGTAAATAAAACAACGACAGGACGTTTTAACGTTTTAACACGGCGAAATCAACCCGGGTTCGCTTATTTCTCGCACAGCTATGTTACTGCACAGCTGTTTCTGTTCTCACTCGACACTTATGATAGGAGCGTAAAAACATGGTGACAACCAAGAAGGAAAGAGACCCCGAACTAAACAAGCAGCATAAAATTAAATATCAACTATATTTCAATTATTATTCCAAAACTATTTCGATAATATTCCAATTCTATTCGAATTCTACTACATTCCCTTGTAGTTGGTGCAGTTGTAAGTACTGGCACTATTAGTGGTTAACAGTTCGTATTTTCCCGCCTTAGATGACGTCACACAGTTTCGACCAATCGCGAGTTTTGTAACGCTGCCACTTTTTGGGCGGCGACGAGTTTTCGTGTCGGTGAGCCATCCTATGCTTTAGCGCGAAAAAACGACACTACGCTTCCCCTGTTCTCGCTAAACATACGCCGTCACACGCGTCCACTGGGAATCACTTTATATTAAATCTCTCCTTTTCTTGCATTTCGCTCAACTCCGGAAGAACCAGTATTGACTACAGTCGTATACAAGTTAAGTCCACAGTGAAGCTCCGCCCACATTCAGGCCCGCCGCACAGAATTCCACCACGACAAGAAAGCAGTCCATTGTTAAAACGTCTTTCGTCACGTAAACAACAAGCTCATCACAAGAAAAAAAGTTATAAGGTTTAGAATTTTAATACCTGGCTAGTTTAATCAAGTGAAACATTAAAAAGCCGATTTTGTTTACTCTCATGACTGGCTAGCGGAGTAATACAGTACGACGCGGACCATGGCCCAGCGTCAACTGCTGTTTTTTTTTTAAGTCGTATCCTAGTACAGCAGGGACGGAGTTAGGATCAAGTCACCAAAACTACCTTTTCATTCGCTAGATAGCTTCAACCCGCACACGTGTCGGTGCTTAGAACGCTATCAACCACTCGACACTGTCGCCTCCGGGTCTCCTTTTATCTTCTCGACTAAATATTTCACAGCTTCTGAGGTGAACTTCACCGGCTGGACAGAGATGACTCGGGGAATAACGTGTGGAGCAGACTTGTTTACAAGCAAGGAACACTAATACGCCGCCTTTTATTATCCTGACGCGCACACAAATATATCCGCTCACTCTGTCTACGCGGAAAGCCAAAGGCCTCGTAAGTCTGACAGCGCAGACGCAAATCAACAACAAACAAAGAAGAAACGGTGACCTACGGCTCCTTTGCACGTCCGCCAGGAATCGCTTCCTCGCTGAATGAACAGCGCCGTACCCGTTGGAAAAGGCGCTCTGCACAGCGGCCCGAAAGACGAGCAAAGGCGGCTGGCTGACGCGCCGCCTCAGGCGTCATCTTTCTAGCCGGCCGAGCTAAAGTAAGCGGCTTAGTTTTGCTTTGGCGTCTCATCTTCGCACCGCCGGCAGTGTCCTGTAGCGTTTGATCCCCTACCGTCCGGCCAACGCGTGTTGTCCGGACAAAGGTCAAAGTTCGCCGCCAGGCGCGCACGAAAGCAATCCGACGTGGACGCACACACGCGCTTCGCGGAGTAACGACATTACTGCGAAGTTGCCCCTTTGGGAGCGGGAGAGAATGAAAAGGAGAGGCGTTAACGTAACGAAAGGCTTTCACAAGAAGTGAAGGCAACTGTTTCTATTACTACGTCCTTTATGCTGTCTTTAGTGGAATATCGCATAGAGCGTAGTAGACGACATAAAACCCAGCCCAGCCTTTCACTGGCGAAATAGCGCCATCTAGAGGAGAGTGTTTTACAAACTATAGCACCTCGTCCTAGTCGCGAGCTTGCGTATACTGGAGCTGGCCAAACGGGATTGCTTTGGCGCAGTCAGCATTAATGATGCAAAGAGAGAGAGGATTCCGGAAGTGGAAGGGAGCGCGGAAACAGGAAATCAGGAGACAGCGGCGGAGAGGTTTGTGGGAGTGAGCGCCGCTTATGATGATTTTGCCCTTTCACAAGTTTCCAACCGCGTATGGCTGGTGGCACGGTCGTCATTAGGACGTTCACGGCTCGTGACGCACTGTACGCCTACAAACGCAGTCGTTTCTAACCGCGGTTCTTCTCATACACCGACAAGGCCACCAATAATTAGTACAGCTACACCTCCTCCTCCTCCTCCTCCTCCTCCTCCTCCTCCTCCTCTACTACTACTACTACTACTACTACTACTACTACTACTACTACTACTATTTTTAAGCCATGTTTATTGCTTCAGGTTAATAAACTACTACTATTACAATTACTACTACTACTACTGCTAATATTAATAATAATAATAACAAAAATTAGCAGGCACACCTTATGAGTTGGCAATGCGATGGTGCTAGAGGCTGTTAATGCCTTTTCCGGAAGTGACATCGCTCCCGGTGTCTCGTGATGCCACTTCCCTCCAGCCAATGGCAATTATCCGTTCTGGTGACGTCACTGCCCTGCGGCCAATGGGAATTATCCGCTCTGGTGACGTCACTTAACTCTAGCCAAAAGGGGGAATTTTACGCCCGACAAATTTTTTTCTCGTTGAGGCTTTTAATGCTGTCGCATTAATAATAATAATAATAATAATAATAATAATAATAATAATAATAATAATAATAATAATAATAATAATAATAATAAGCGGAAGAAGAGAAGAAGACGCAGAAGCAGGAAAGTCGTTGTACAGAGTTCCCAGCACCAACATCGTTCTCCGTCCCGCACAAACTATACCCCGCGTTCCGTCCCGTCAGATTCGGGCCGCTCTGCGTCGCTGTTCGAGACTCTCGTTGAAGTGACACAACGTAGCAGTTTTGTGCGTCCATACAACGCGTCGTAAAGAGATGAGCGCGCCTTCGTAGTGCGCGTAATGCAATTGAGAGAAGAAGATAAGAAAAAAGATAGTGAGAAAAGCGCCTAACGCGGTTAGACCACGCAGCTCGTGACGAGGGAAAATTGCATTCTCGTGGTTCGTATACACGGGTGCAGAAGCGTGGCGAGCCTTCGCAAATGGGGAACGACGCGCGGGGGCGCTCTACTCGCTATGCGCACGCCAGCGAACCTCGTTTCCCGCCAAATTACGTCATTTGGGATAAAAGGATCGGAGAGGGAGGGAAGAGAATGGGGAAAGGAAGCAAGGGAGGCCTACCAGGGAGAAGCGATTGAAAGCAGCGGGAACATTTAGGCGCGCAAAACTTACTCAATGCTCTCAAGGCTACCACACTAGAGGGGTAAACTTTGCCAGCGTTTCTAGACTTTTTTTTCTTTATCCGTTCTTGCTTATTTGTCTTGGCATTACGCTGTTACGTTATATCGTCGCGCGCGTATTCCCGGGACGATGCGCTGAGCGCGGCTCCCAACAATAATAAGACAACGCTGAACATTGCCCCCGGGAACTGCACTCACCAGGTTTCGTCACTGGTAGGGACGGAGCCCCTACTCTAACCGTATACCGTGACTCGATGCGCAAGTGCGGCGACGCAGTGGAAAGTTTCGTTTTCGTTTGAGGATCTTCGAAAGTGCGCGGCCCTTGAGGACATGTAGTTCAGGGGAAGGCACGGCAGCCTCCCTTCATTGTTGGTCAATTTTTTTTTTCCCACGAGAACACACAGGAGGGAGAGTTTTATTCCTCGCCCGGCTTTTACTATCGCCTCCGGCTTGAAAGGAGTTTAAAGACGCGAACGACTTTGCGTGGAAGAGAAATTGCGCAGCACAGATCTTTCTGGCCTAAAGACAGCAAGGCTGGACTCGCGCGCTAGCAAGGCGTACTTAATCTGCGCACTAATTTCACCATGGCAGGATTCCGCTGTAGTGACTGGTACGTCACAACTACAGATAAGAAAAGTATAATAGGAAAGACGTAACAGCTGCAGTTTGTTTCGCAATACTATTACAACATAGCGTCGTTTTCGAGTCTAAATTGCAACGGGTGATGTAAACGACAGCGAAGTGGACAGTGCTTCGCTTCCGCTCTTCGCCGAAACCAGGCCAATCCACCCTAGTGGATATTTGCTATTCAAGTAGAGACGAACAACTACAACAATGACGACGGCTTGCGCGATCTGTTTCGTTGTGTGCTCTTCAGGTTGTCTCGCCTGGATTACATCTCGTGCCACGTAACACCTTCGGTGGAGACGCGGGGACCATTGACCGCACCACGTACACTCCAAACAGGAATACGCCTACATGGGAGTAAAAAGAGAGTGCGATGACCTCTAGCACACTCCTTTTCAATAAAAGGGAAAGTACTAGAGGAGAGTTTACTTCCTTTTTACCCCTTTCGTGTTTAGAGCGTAGATTCAGAGCGAGCGACACATCGCGGCTATCACCATGTCTCAACCATATGCAGCATGAGGCATGTGAAAAGAAAAATAATTGGTTTTTGGGGAAAAGAAATGGCGCAGTATCTGTCTCATATATCGTTGGACACCTGAAACCGCCCGTAAGGGAAGCGATAAAGGAGGGAGTGAAAGAAGAAAGGAAGAAAGAGGTGCCGTAGTGGAGGGCTCCGGAATAATTTCGACCACCTGGGTACCTTTAACGTGCACTGACATCGCACAGCACACGGGCGCCTTAGCGTTTTGCTTCCATAAAAACGAAGCCGCCGCGGTCGGGTTCGAACCCGGGAACTCCGCATCAGTAGCCGAGCCCCTTAACCACCGAGACACCGCGGCGGGCCTGAGGCATGTACATGTGGCAAATTTATGCTGGCGCATGTCCCGAGCAATTAGGGTAACGAGAAAGCGGCTGTCAAATAATTACTGGCGTTCCTTGAGATTGGCGGGCAGTTAATAAAACAAGTTGTGGGGCTAGCCGGTGTTGCATTGTTTCTCGAATAGTAATTGAGCGCTACTTACTTCAGACCAGGATACACAGACTGACATAAAAGGACGGGCCTGTCTGTGTGATCGCCTGCAATAAGTAACGCTGAATTACTACTATCGTCGGCAGCTGATCCGAGGGGGAACTGTTAAGGCAGAGAACACTGGATGCTCTGTTGACTGTTCAGGCTACTTATGGGCGATAGTTCCTCGCTGTCATTGAGTGTGTGTTGTGTTGTGTTGGGTTTTATGGCACATAGGCAGCTAAGGCCATCATGCGGCAAGCTCAAGGCATCAAAGTTTACTGTAGAATGTTTAGGAATATGAAGAATCGTCGATGGTGTAGATGGCCTAAAAATATTGAACTGCCTAGTAAAAAACAGAGAAGAGGAAATCTGGAAATAGCTAATGGTAAAAGCCCCAAAGAAGGCAAGGTAGCCTCAGCGGCTATCCTTGGCTGGGCAAGGACCCTGAGGCTCCCGACCAATCAAATAAAGAAAATCAGTCTTCTTCTCACGAATGAGAAAGTGGCTGAGGTGTACCTTGCAATAAAGCGAACCAGTGGTTCAAAATTTACAGTTTTCCAAGTACCCCTGCTTCTTTTAGTCATTGAGTCTCCTTGTAAAAGAATATACGGGCACAATATACGACCAAAATCAAAACAATATACGCCCACAAGCTCCGAGCTGCGTTCGCAAGAAGTTCAACTCTTGTACGCACGGTAAGCCTGAATAAATATTTCACGCTCCGAACAGGAGATTGTAAGGATTGAAGGAAAAAGCAGGGAAGAGGGGGAGGGAGAGATAGAGTGAGGGCTGCGGTTTTTGCGTAGTATTTAACGAGCTACGGAAGCCTCGGCTAGTTTAAGCCCAAGCATGGCGGAATAATTCCGTCGACTCGAAATGATTGTCAAAGAACAAGTGCCTTATCACCGGCTCGCGACAAAAATAGTGAAAGAAAAACAAAACAGTACACCGACAAAAAAAGTAGCGCCGAACACAAGTGGTCCGGATCCCGCGAATTCCCATCGTTTCTATCGACGAGCGAGAGTGCATAGCTGGCGGGAACTTCCATCAGTTCTTAATTGCTTTCGTTGGATCAGAAGAAGCGCAGTCGCTTGACGATATGAAAAAGGAAAATTGAAAGTCTGCTATTCTGTTCGGTTTCCAAATTTGTATTGTTTCGTTTTTGTCTCTCAAGTGCAGTGCGCTGCAGAAATCTTCACTTTTGAGAGAGCATTATGAGGCTCGGAGCAGTCAGGCGATGAGATGAGTGTTCCGAATCCTTGACGACTCGAGAAAAAGAAAAATGGAACGATTTCTTCTATTTCTTCTATTTTCCTCTTCCTATTATCCTCTTCTATCTTCTATTATCCTCTTCTATTTTCCTCCACAAATCTTTCAGCCACGCTTCAAAAAGGCCAGCGTTCAGTCGTACATCGGGGATTTAAATTCAAAAGTCTGCGTTGGTTAATGTTTGCACTCCGTTTTCTTCAGGCGGAAAGTTCAAACAAAAAAGGAAAGAACCGCCAACAGCAGCAACAAGAAAAAGAAAAGCTACATGCCGCGCCACCTAACGAGAAGAAAGCGCTGCTTGGCGAAATAAAAAATAAGAACAAAACAACGCCCCGCCCCTCAAACGGTTGCCCTAAAGGAAAGCCAGCTTACAGAGACAGCCACTTCGAAAGCCAATTCCAAGAGGCGATTTTCTTCGGAGACGAAAAGGCAGCGAAATGAGATGACCCCCCTGCCCCGTTTAAAGTGGCTTTCTAGATTTATTTTATTTACAATTTTCTTTCGTTCGGCAAAAAAGCGCTTTTTCGATTTTTTGTTTGTTTCCGCTTATCCTCCGCTCTTTTCCCAATCCGCAGCTCTCGCAGTTTCTCGCGGCAATCGCCTCCGCGTGATCAGCTTGTTACGAAGCAGGTGCAGCAGCAGCAGCAGGGCAATCGGCAGCAGTCGAAATGGTCGCGGTACGCGTTGCCGGGAATAAGAGAAGGCGGCCCTTTTGAAGGCAGGTTGTGTACGGACGGACGGACCGACGACGCGGTATATGCAGGTAGGAAGCCGAACGAGCTTTGTCGCGATAAAGTCGCGGGAAAAAAAAAATGGCGCCAAAGAAATGGCGCCAAAGAAAAATGGCGCCAAAAGTGTGCCCCGGGAAGAAAAGGGCGCGTACGCGTACGAGTGGCTTCGTAGAAAAGGCCGGCGCTTTCGCCTCGCGAAGCGGGTAAATAGCCACGCGACAGTGCACTTTTTATTTTTTCAGACGTAGGCCTGAAGCGAGAGAGAAAGTGAAAGAAAGAAAGAATGAAGAAAGGCGGAAGGATGGATGAAATGAAAGAAAGAAGGAACGGAAGGTTGAAAATGACGCGGGACGAGACGGAAGGAAGAGGAAGGGAATGATAGAATGAAAGACAAGGAGATAGGATAGCAAACAAAACAATGAAACCAGTGAAGAATAGAGAGAAGGAGGCAAAAAAAAAGAATGACAGAATGAAAGGAAAGAGACAAGTAGTGGAGGAGCAAAGAGGACAAGAAAGAGCGAAGGGCAGCAATGAAGATAGAGAGAAAAATGAAGAATAGAAATCAAGCAATATATTGAAGATTAAAAAAAGAAAAAAGAACAGAGAACGAAAACTGGAACACTGATAGGAGAAAGTGAAAAAGCAGTGATAGGAAGAAAGAAGCAAAACAGGAAGGAGATATCTAAGGAAGAAGGACCGAGAGAAAGAGATAGAGAGCGGAGAGAGAACGAATGAAAAAAAAAACTGAGCCAAATCTTTTCCTTCCTCGTGTTTCTCAACCGCCTTTACCTCGGAGCGAGTGGATGTTCAACGCGGTAATTAGGAACGGCCTTGACGAAAAAAATAAACATTTAAAGCAAATAAAACGACACACAACTTGGGAAAAGACAAGTACCTCAAGTTCCGGAAGAACCTAATTTCCCCCGTAACGAGGTCCTGTCCCTTGACGGAGTCCACGTCGCGAGCGGAGGTCCCTAAGTGAGCAGGCCGCTTAATTCGCCCTTACGGCGCGTTCTGTCGCTAAGCGAGCGGCCGTTGCAAGAAGGGACGAATAGTGGACTCGCTTTCACGGCAGTCACAGTGCAGTGGCCGTAACAGCGTTGCAGACGCTCCGAAATGCGAATCCCGAGCTTGACAACGACAATTTCAGGTCCCCCCTTACCAACCCCCCCCCCCCCCCCCCCAAAAAAAAAGAAAATGAAAGGAAGACATTGGATTCCTCTAACACATTTTAGTCATTAGGACGGACAGGCTTTTCTTATGTCCAGATAGAAAATGACCAGCGGAAGTAGTTTTTTCTAAGGTTGACTGAATGGTGCTTGAACCGTCTCGAGAGATTTCTAAAGGCAGGCGGAACACGACTTTCGTATGCAGCCAACTTCTTTGACTATTTCATCTAGATCGATCGATCAATCAACCAATCAATAAATAAATAAATAAATAAAAAATAAATCAATCAATAAAAATTGCCACTGGCTTAATTTGGCTAACCCTGGAATTCAGCGAAAAGCAAGGACGCTTGCTAAGCCTCTGAGGCTCGCCCATGGCAGCTCCGCTACACGCTCGCGACAGCCGTTCTATATATACCCACACGACCACGTGGCTATGACGTGATATATCACATGGTCTGACGACATCCCCATCGGATTTCATCACGTGGCTTCACATCACCCCATCGCATGTTCTCAAGGTCAAAGGTCGACCCGAAGGTCACCCAATGTTCGAGGTCCACTAAAGGTCGTGGATCAAGGTCAGGGGTCAAGGGTTCGACACCGTAACTGCACAACATATGGTCATACACGGCTAACCTGATTGGGCCGAAGGTTGTTCAAGGTCATTCTCCGGACTACGCGACGACTGTATTACCTAGCGTAGTGAAGCTTTTCGCTTCAAAAAAGCTTGCTGTTTTTCTGCCCTCTTCACAACAGCATCACAGGTAGATAAATATTGCTCCTAATTCACACATCCCTATCTGATGTCAAAGAGCGGAAAGCGTTCTCTACTTGAGCGCATTATGTCTAAGCAGGTACAAATGCGGCACGCTCTCCAACTGGCTAAAAGTGTATTTTTCACAGTTTTTATCACCTCGCATGTTTCAAAGCCGATTTAGATGCTAAGCTTAAGCCTTGCAAGCGAGTTTTCGCGGCCTAAGCCCACGCGGCTCGATATCTAAGAGTCACCGGTTACCGCGCGCAAACATGTGTTGCTCGCGCAGGCGTCTCAGTAGCTCCGAGGAGAAGCAGGTATGCGTCAGTAAAAGGCGGAATTTTCGGGACAGGTGGAAAAGATTGGGCACCTCACGGTAAACATCGCGTTCACCGCACCTGCGACGGCGTCATCCGCGCAAAAAAATCAAGAAGAAAACAGAAAAGGTCCAATTGCCGTTCCGCATAGTTACAGCGGTGTTTTTTTCGCGAGGAAGTCTTTCGCACGACAGGGAACGTAAACACTTGCGAAACGTATGAAGGCGAACTGAAGTGGGATGCTGCGAATACGCGTCGCTTCATTGGGTCAATATCAATCAATCAATCAATCAATCAATCAATCAATCAATCAATCAATCAATCAATCAATCGATCGATCAATTAATCGTTTTATTTTCATCACAAAGTGATGAGGGTTGGTTCAGGAAAAAAGTGGAAACAGCTTCCACTTGAAACAGCCTGAACCACCCGTATACATGGCTTGCAGCGTGGGGGGACACGTGTACAAAGAAGAAAAAAAAAAGAAAACACGGCAAAGATATGCGTGCGAAATAAAACGCAAAACATTTTGGCACTTGAGATGTACATTCTGTAAATCAAGAAACATGTCAAGCAAACAATATAGCTTCTTCCTGAACGTGCTCGAACAACACGGCTTTGTGTATACACACAGGTTGGTGGCCCAGATTTTACTCGTTTCCAGCGACGCGACTTTTACGGCTACACGGCTCCGGAAAATACGAGAACTACTCCTGCGTCATCACTAACAAAATGCGGCCCCGTAGCGGTCGTTGCTTGTGTTCCCTATGGCATCATCATCATCAGCCTCATTACGCCCCCTGCATGAGAATGGATTCTCCAATATCTCTTTGTACAGCTCTCCATCTTTTCAGGAATAGAGATGTTTAGCATGCCGGAGACGAACTAGCGGAGACGTATGTCAGTTCTACGTACGCTTGTTGGGCACTCGCAGTAGTCTATACCCGGCCACGCATTTTTGCAACTGCGCATGCCCAGGTCCCTTACGTAAAACCTGTATACGTATCCGCTAGTACGTCTCCGGTATGCTGAATCTCTCTAATATCACTGTAGCGTGGGCCCGACGGTCGTTCAGCTTCCCACACAGCGCCCCAGTGGCGAAAAGGACGCGTAAGCGTATGCGCATAGAGCTCCTGCCAGTTGCCGCATCGTCTGCACTGCGTACGTGGCACAACCGCCGCTGCTCGTCTGCTCGCGAGCTTGCCGCGGTGTTCTCTTTGCGGAGCCTATATGTATGGATTTTTTGTTTTGTTTTGTACGTGCCTGTATTTTTGTATTTTGGCAGAGCTACGTTCCCACCTGATATATGTTTTATTAAGATCGCTGTATAAATAAATAAATAAATTTAATGTCGGAGACGCCGGCGCATCTAAAGGTAAATGTTTTTCATTTTTTCCCTGCTGTAGCGACCCTCAAATGGAGGTTGACAGAATAAATAAATAAATAAATCATCATCATAATCATTATCATCATCAGCCTTACTACACCCACTGCAGAGCAAAGGCCTCTCCCATGTCTCTCCAATTAACCCTATCCTTTGGTAGCTGCATCCACCCTTTGAAATAAATAAACTGTTGTGACGACGCATGACAGTCGGCATAGTCGCTCGCGATGCAGACTTCTCCGCGCTCTTCTTTCCGATTGTCCGATGACGACCAAATCTATGAGCAGTTGCATCTCAGGAGTTACAGAGGAGAAAACTCTCACATTCAACTAATGGCAGAAAATGTCCGGCGCAAAACACAGGCGACGTCAAAGGTAAAAACAAAAACAGCAGCTCTGTAAGATGTGATATTTGAGATCGCCCTCGCACAATGCGTCAACGCATTATTAATACGAATGTCGTTGAAATATTCTGTTTGTGGTTACTCGACGGTGACAACTGCTTCTGGAAGAGACACCACCCATGCACTCTTTTTCTTTTCGGCGACATTTCTTTTTTTTTCGTGTCCTGAAATCCTTTGAAACAGTTGGTGCCAAATCAGATCGCACACACACATATACAAGAACAAGGGCACACAGTCACACGAAAAGTGTTCGGGCCAAGCCGCGGGGTTAGTAACAGTGCACACCAGTGTTGCTCGGGGCATGCGTAGAGCGAAGGAATAAAATGTGGTTAGTGCAAGCGCATGCGACACCCACCTTTGGAGGGAGCTAGCGACCGCGCTGGTCTGAGGCGCCACGGCGCTTGTCCTGCAACGAGCCAAGCGGGAGAGGAGGAAAGGGAGGAAAGGAGGTGGAGAAGAGAAAGGAGCAGACAACGGCAGGATAGACGACACAGCCACGGAAGGACAGTAGGAGGTGTGGGAGAGACGGATAGAGAGAGAGAGAGAGGGAAGAGAGAGAACGACAGTGCGCGTGTGAGGACGGAGAAAAAAAATATAAAGGAACCGCGCCCATTGAACAAGCGAGGAAATTTAAAAAGAAACATAAGCAAGCAGCAACTGTATCGTGGTCGTGCACGCCCAGAGCGGGACCCGGGGTGCACTTGACAACCAGAGAGGCATGCAGGCTGCTTCTACACGAAGCGCGCTGATTGGATCGGTAATCACACAAACACAATTGATTTGCAAGAGCGAAGGCCGGAAGAATTTACCGTATTTACGCGAATTCAAGCCCCCTTCAACCATAGGCAGCAATGAAGGCTGGAGGGTGAAAGGTTGAGTTAGCGAGAGAGAGCTCAGAAATGAAGCGTTCTGAAATTTTGGCCTGAACTTTTATTTTATATTATTGAAACAAGGTCCTAAGAGCGAGGGCGCTACATGAAATGGCGGGCTATATTGGTGTTAATACGGTAGATTCCCCGAGGCCTTGCACTTGAGCAGCGCGGACAAATAGCAGCAGAGAGAGAGGAGAGAGTGAGAGCGCCTTACACGATGCTCAAACGAAACGCGTTTCAATGCGGACAGCATTTGTCTCTTATTTTTTTTTTTTGCTCTTAGTTAGCAGCAAAGGCAGCAAATCCAGCCTTGCGTACACCGGCCTATCATGTCTCGCAAGAAATAGTGATTCCTTACTTTCCGGGAGGTGGCCATTTAGGTCTCGCTGCCTGCAAGCAAACTAAATGCTATGGTTCTCCTCCATGTATTTCCGCATTGGATTCAATAAGCCTAGATTTCAGTAAAGCTTCCTGTAAAATATCAAGCGAGAAATCACTCTAAAGCTTCAAAGTGCAAAACTCCTGAAACACCCATAACTAGCATCCACAAGATTGCGTCTTACTTGACGAGGTTGCCTCAAGTTATCCTTTTATGGATCAGAGTTTGGCGTCCATTATTGTGTAAATAAATGAATAACGCCTTGTCAGGTAGACAACCGCTTCGCGTAAAGATGGATGGTCTGCGACCGATCCTTCCTTGCCAGGCGCAGCAGCGCTCCGGCCAAGAAGTGGCAATGCGGTCAGCTGCAGGGAACCCATCTCGCAATAAATTAGGGCAAACTGGGCGAATTCACTCTTATATCCAGCAAGCGGCTAAAGGAAAAATAGCTTTCACACCCAAGAGAGTCATTAGCATAAGCCAAGTGACTCAGACCAAAGATTAACCCGATACGCTGTACCAGCACGTCTACTTCTGGTTCGAAGTTTTATGGCAGTTCTGACGCTGTTGAGTTTTTCGGCCATTTGGCAAACAACCACGGTGGACACCTCGCCACGTCTCGAGCGTCTAAAGCTGCACAACCACGCACTCACTAGCGACGCTGATAAGCTACTATCGTTCCTAGAGGCTAAGCTCGTCTCTTTCAATTGATTTCTTCGGGCAAGAGATCTGGAAGTCTGAGGAATGCGACCCGGAAATTAGCGAGGTGTTGAAAAAGCGAGCGTTGCTTCGCTGGCTAGAAGCTTGGCTAAGAACGTACTCCTATGCACAAAGTGACTCCATTAACCCGCGGCCAGACAGACTCAGAAATCTTAAGACTTAAAAGGTGCACTAAAGACTAAGCAAAAATAAATATAGAAAATGCTGAGTAAAAACAAAAACAAATCAAGATTCAGGAAGCTCTATCTCTCGAAAGACTATTAGCGCGTTGAGGAAAAGCGTGCGACCGCGTTAAGTAGGGTTATGCAATAAATCGAAGGTCTGCGTTAAGTTGTATGCAGCCGAAGTGTGGTGCTGACGCGAGCCGTGCTTAGGTCAAGTAAGATGAGTGCCAGGCATGGAGAGTGTGCATGGAGCTCTGTCGCAACATTTAAGTGCACTATCCCGCCGTGCCGAGTGCAACATTGTGAAGAAAGCAAAAGCAGGTCCACATAAAAAGTGCGGCAGCCAAAGAAACGATAGAGTTCTCTTGGCTTGTGCAAGCAACAGTGCGCGATTTCTCAAAAGCGCCGTGGGCCAGATGCACTGAACTGTTCAAGCGTTTTCATTAGTAAGATAACTCAGCAGTTGGGCAGAACGGGTAAGACTGGGCGAGACCACTCCCACAGTAACAGCCATAAGCTGATATTGCGATTAGTCAGCGAGCTAGCTAATCGTGGGCTAATCATGTGACGATGGACAAGGCGCTGACCACTTATAAGCACAGGTAGAAGCCATTCGTGAGTATAGACACATTTAATGTAAACGGGAACGATTGGCTCCTCTTCAGCACCCAGCTTGAAAAGCAATATTGACTTTATTCGTCTGAAAAAATCTACTTAAAGGACTAACGACATCTCAGTTTAACTGCACCTTATCTTTTCTGTAATGATGCATAATACATTACAATAGATGGACTACGACCTGGTATTCGCCCACGACTGGTAAAAGATTTATGACCTAATTTTATCTGTAAAGCTGTTTTTCAGCAAGAAACGACGGCTATGACGCATAAGTGTTCAGGTCAAGTGAGGCACCAAATTCACTGCGATATGACCACAGGTACGCTTTTTTTTGTCATTACACCTCTAGAAAAAGGCTGGCATAAGCGTTGCACTAAATCAAATCTATGTATCATCGATTATAATTCAGCTTTTTTCTCTCCATGACTCACGTGACCTAAACACTATTTACGCGTTACAGCCATCGCTCAGTTGTTCAAGCCGAGACCGAAGGAGCATCAAGTAGAAATTCAGTTATAAATTATTTAGCGATCGTAGGGAAATACCACTAGGAGATTCATCTCTGCTAACGTTTAACGCATAATTTGAAAGAAGAAAACACGCAGGCAAAAATTTGATGTTTATAGTATTTAAATAAAAAGAGATCTCTAGCTTGTGATTCGTCCTATGATAATCTAGACTCTGATGTTGCTTGCACCTGAACAAGCTACCTACGAGGACGTACTCTGCGAATAGCTTTATGAATCTGGCATCTAAGTATTTGATGTCGCGGAAATACAATAAAGAGGCAGGCAAAATGTGCATGCAAATAGCGTCAGCAGGCTCTGCAACTCACTCAAGTTAAGCCCAGATGGATTGTTATAAGGCTAGAAAAACATTTTTTGTTAGTTCGAAGCTATACTTCTTGGAACAAATGACAAGTAATATAACGCAATGAGCAAGCCTTTCCAGTGCATGCGTCTTGAAAGGCAATGTGGTTAATGGTACTGACCACCTAAAGAAACTGTTGACACGAGGCCAGTAGAGCCCGCATATCTTTCATTGTATATTTTTTCGTTCACGAAATATAAAAAAAAATTAAATAGAGGGCAGAGCCTTGGAACTTTGTAATACCGGTCGATAATGAGTATTCAGACCTTCGAGAAAACAGGTCTGTGTAATATGACCGACACCGAGAAAACAAAAGTTTTTATGTACACTATGTAGAATAGTTTCAAAGCCTATTCTCTCCAGAACAAAGGCGGATGTACAGGCTATGTAAACATTGTCCCTATTCCCCTTAACAAAAAAAGCACCGACGGTTCGTTGGCGGAAGTAGAGAATAATGAAACGTGCACGCACTACAGGGCCTAGAAGGTCATTAGGGAGAACACAAAGGCGTTTGGTGTTCCCTTCCGGCTTGTTGTTTTAAGTATTTTTGTTCACCATATGGCCCTAGCCTGTAGCTGCGCTTCGCTGATATCTTAGGTCAAACAATGGCCACACCAAAGAAAATATAGAGCAAAAAAAGAAATTTCGCGAAGCTGCAATACTATAACACTCGAGTAATAAAACGGGACGACGGCTTCGGGTAGCGTTATTTCATTTATTTGATTTTTTTTTTTTTCGTCGAGAATTGATTGCCTTCGCGGAATACTCAAAACCTCGAGCGAAGCGTAAAGGTTACGAGGTCGGATATAGGGCAGATGTGCAAATTATCACTCTCACATGCAGGGCGTCTCATTTAAAATCAGGACGGTAATTTGCTTTTATTTTTTATCTTGCTTCCTCTCTGGTAAGTGATGAAGAAGGCGGGACACTCTTACTGCGTGTAAAAGCTTCGGCACGGCGAATTCTTTTCCCGGCAGAGACTACTTTGCAACGTCGTAATAGGCGCGTTGGAATTAACGACCGGCGTCACGAGAACATTTTAAAGAAATACGCCGAGCGCTTCGCGAGCGTTGCAGAACGCGCTAGGCGTCGTGGCACGCGAGGCATAAATAACTTCGCACTGGAGGCCAAAGCGACGCCACATCAATCCTCCCCTCTGAGACGCCGCCTTTAAAGCGTGCTTCGCCTATGGCGAGAGTGTCTTGTGAAGAAGCCGACCTTAAAAACTACGGGCGACGCGGCAGAAATGCGGGAGCAAAGCGTTCGGCGCACGGCCATACTAAAATCCCGACTACGTGTGCGGCATAGTGCGTTGTAAAAGAAAGCGAAAAAGAAAACAGGGATTAAAAATTCATATACTTATTAATCTTAAAAAGTTCTTAATGCGTAAACTACGATGAAAGTCAATAGACTTTATGATCTTTTAGACCTCAACACTGTACTGACCAACTCACAGTAGAATAAAATAACGAGAAGCATGAACTGCGAAACTGTTAAAAAATAGCAATAAATTCTAACACGAGGTGCAATGCAAATCTGCTTTACTAGTTTTAGTGCCTTTAGGTTTTCGAATAACTTATTCCGCTTATTTTGTTCACGTATGTATGCGCTCTATATGACTTCAGCAATCAGAAAGTACCACTAAGCACTTCTTTATACAGCATTTGACGGCACTGTATAAAAGACTCCGGCCTTCCCCATTTGAATAGAAGAAAAAAAATGGTTGGAACCCGGTGTATGCATGTTACAAAATGAAAATGCCAAACTGTTTCGATGGCAGCTACAAAGCCGCACAGATAACGCTGGAACAAAATCGGTTCCAACGTCTCTGGAAGAGTACGGCTGGCTGAAGGACGCATGCCAACAAGCAGACGCATACACGCTCTGCGTAAAGGGTGGCGACATCTATCCGGTGCGCTGAGCACTAGGGCATTCGCCTCTTCCGGGTCTAGACTAGGAGCGCCGCCTATGAAACTCTGCCGCAACCTTCACGCGACGGCCGCGGTCCCGAACAACTGGCGCGCTATTTATAAAGTTCAACCATGCACAGCCGGCCGCCGCAGCCACGCCTCGCTGCGTGCCCTGTCTGAACACTGCGACGTAGCGTAGTGACAACATAGGCTATAAATGAGGAGATGGGAATAGATTATAAGCATTGCTCAAAAGCAACTACAATTCTATATCTACACCGCTCCGCAGTTCTCTTAAGTGCTATTTACTAAGCATCATAACAAAATCTGTTAATCTGAGATAATCCCATGAGGCCCCAGTCTAGGGGCTCCACTTGTGGCTGAGATAACTATCGGCCAACTCGATAAAGTTCATTAGTATTTCGAGAATCCACGGTAAATAGCCGACGGTTGAGCCGACTACGGGCCCTGGCGCCAGCTATTGGCGGCGTTTTGAGACTTCTAAACAAAAAAAAACAGTAGTTCAGTTTTCTCCCGACAGGTGACACAACCATCAGTGGGCTTTTAAGCTTCACGCTTATAGCGTGTCTTGTTTTGGTCTCCCATTTATGGAACGGGGATTTTTTTTTTTAACGGAACAAAAAGGGCGGCGTAAGAAGGGTTCATGTGAGGTACTATTGCTGCTGCTACGCTGTATAATAACCCTCCGCGGATCGCGTTGTAGGCTTCCCCAAAGCTGCACTCCATTTAGCGGCGCTCAGTGTAGGCACAGCCCCACAGACCCAGGGCAGAGGACACCAAAATTAAACGCGCCGTGCGCAATGGTGCCGAATCGGACGGCAAGTCGGCGTTCTGTTGCTATGAGACTTTTTTTTCTCTAGGTGGCGCTGCGGCTGCCACGCGGTTTGTTTTGACGGGAAAGGCAGGCGAGATGGTTGGAATTGCTACCGTTTCCACGCAGCTCAGACATCTTAGCTAGCCAAAAAATGAGACTGGAGAGAAGATACAAGCTTGCACGGCAAGGGACACCGGATATCTGACAGCAGGAATTCGGCCCGCTGTACTCTATGCGAAGATACCATGATGGGAAATTGTTAGCTTGTTAACGAGACAGGTGCTCTTTCCTTCCAGAGACTGCCAATTTGCGGCACTCTTTACTTATTTATTTAAAATAAAACACTGCCAATCCAAATCGGGACCATCGAAAGCATTTCTCATGGATTAGCGTTAGAACACGAATATATTCAAAGATGGTCCATGTTCTTGTCTGCAAAGTGCATAACGTCAGTAGGAGAACATTAGAGGTCGTTATTTTTTGTTCAAAAATTCTTCGACCTATAGTGCATCTAAGAACATTAATACTGTGTTTTTTTTTCGATGAAAACTGAATTCCATAACGCCTCCACTGTGGCTTCGTCATAATCAGGAAAATTAAGGAAATAGTTCTTTGGGAAATTGTATACGAAACTACGCAAAGATCTCCCGCTTCTAAACATGACCCGCTGATTGCTGCAAGTTTAGAGCTTCACCAATTGCTGTGTCACATGTGAGAAATGAACTGCTCAAAATTGTTAAAACGTTACTCAACAACCACGAATACTTGACGCCATAGAGTGCCAAGTTGGCGGGCGCATCCGCTACTTTCCTAAATAAATAACAGAAAATGGACATTGTACCGAACATTAGCAGTCGGTGTGGCTAGAGCAATTTCATCGCAAACGACACTCTATAGAGGAGACACGTGCAGTTGCGCCGCTGTCCGCGCATGCGCGGTAGCTCCACCGGATATGACGTCTCACTGCTCAGCTCCGGAACAAGAGCGTGTTCCCTTTTACAGGGAACCCCACTGTACTTGGCGGAGCAAAATATGCCCATACTTCGTGACGTGCGTGAAGAAGAGAGAAGGAATGGGACACTTACGCCTCGCTGCCGATGGACGAGTGTCGTGAGACTGACTTGGGCGACATTTCGAACTCGGAGTCGGAGCGGTAGAGGAAGGACTCCCGCCGCTGTGGCGGGAAATTTGAAAGAACCAGGCCCGCGCCCGACGGGCTCGAAGCCTCGAGCAGGGCCCGGCCGCCACCAGCGCCGCCCGGTCCATCTTCCAAGTCGAAGCTGCGCATGCGTAGAAAGAAGAACAAGAAAAGACCCTTGTTAGACACCTTGCTTCAAAATCAACGTCATCAACACCAACACCAGCACCAATTTTGCTTGCCGGTAACCAAAATAAATATGGGAAACAGTGCACACTGCGTAATCATGCCATGTGACGGTCCACGGTAGGCTGACTGGACAGAGTTGATAGCAGGTATATTGTAGAGACATTTGTCCTGTGGTGGGCGTAATTAGGCTGATGATGGGAATGAGCGACAACCACGCTTTCACATTCTTTTCTTAAAAGTTTTCTTCTGGCCGAATAATATCGATACCGCACTTTCTACTTGAATGCAAAATGAACGATCAAATTAGTTTTTTTTTTCGTGCAAACTTACTGTTTCCTTTAATACCAGGCCTTCCTTTACATTGTGACGTCAGTATATTTTATCGCAGGCCTCAACTAGCATCTGCTATTGACATAATTTGTTCTGATTTGCTCCCTTCCCCATTATCAGTACAACTTGCAGCAAAGTATACGCCGTGTAACGGTTATAAGCGGCACTAGAACATGCCCGTACCAAATTACGTACTCATGCGCACGTTCCATCGGGAATGTATGCACAGCTCAACCGAACAATCAAATTTACGACAAAGCTACATGCCACTTCGGCTACAACAGGAAAGTGGGCGGCAGTTAACGACACGTAACGCATAACGGTGACGCATAAAACACTGAAAGAGGCTTAATTTTCTGATAAGAGTTTCAGGTGAACCACGCCGGCCATACTTAAAATATATAAACCATCCCGTATAAACTGCAAAACGGCACGTAGCTAACGGTGTTTCAAAAGCCCAAGTACTATCAGTATACGTTCGTGACAGGAAAAAAAGAACTGAAATGCCACCCCCCCCCCCACCCCACACATAAAAAAAAAAACATATTAGCTCCTGGAGAGGAAATACAAGTGAGGTTGATTAACACTTCTGAAGGTCTTTCTTTGCTCCTTCGAAGTGAAATTATCTTCCGCTAGTATTGAGGTTCACCGGGCTAAGAGCTTCTAGTTTTGCTGTTCGTGGTTCAGACGTCTTGATCGCGTTTCATTTCTTGCTGATGATACATTTAGAGGGGGAAAAAATAAAGGACAATGATAAGTTTGGCTTACCGAAAACTTTGGTATTCGCTAAACCAGCGTTCTAAAACATGAGCGACTTGAGCAAACAGAAACTGCGGATGCAGGAAATTGCACCTTTTCAGTCAAAACACGGACGAACGCTGCCGTTTGAGATACACACCGTCGACGCCTGGGCTAAGGCCAGCTACACGCGTATGACGTCAGACGCACTATCTATGTTCTCTCTCGGGACCATATTGTTGCAGCGCAGATAACGGCCATAGCACACCTGCGTCACTTGTAAACGGATACAGGGCTGACGTTGTAGACGGACAGATTCTATTACGCGTTGAAGGCCGTGCAAAAGCGTCACTGTAGTGGTCTCAACTGTTTCAACCGTCAACCGTTGCGTTGGCCAATAGGAGTTTCGCAAATCGGCATTCGTTTTGAGACACTTTCATTACATTATATTATTATCATGTAGTGCTAAATGAGATGAATCTATTGCCACGCTACCAAGTAGTCCAACAGTTATTTTTTCTCAATTCAATTACGACTGCGGTGAGCACACAGCATGGATCGATTTACGCGATGGTCGCTTGTTCAACAATTACACCCCTTGATATGACAATGAACGCTATTTGCCAATATGAACTGATTCTCATACATCTTATCATTGTTATTTTTACTATAATTATTACTATTATTAAGAAACTCGCTAGTTACCCATTATTCCTAAAGTAGATAGATAAAATATTGGGCTTTACACATAGGCGCTGTTCGTGTTTCATTTCGCTTTCATATATACCTTCCGTAGACTTTAAATTAAAGTCCCGAATAAATCTTTTAGTGGCCGGAACTGGCTTCTTCCTTTGACTTGGCTCGGCTTTGCAAGAGTCCCGCCGTAAGAAAGCCATCTCGTACCCCCTCATAAGTGCGTCACGAGACACTGTATTCACAAAGAACATGCGTAGATCACTCTTATCTTGTGCTGCGTTTCCGTTTTTATCTCTATTACCATGCCGTAAAAATAACAACAAAAAGAAAAGCTTCCTGTTATCAAATCTGCTTGCAACTCATCACACCCGCCGCGGTGGCTCAGTGGTTAGGGCGCTCGACTACTGATCCGGAGTTCCCGGGTTCGAACCCGACCGCGGCGGCTGCGTTTTTATGGAGGAAAAACGCTAAGGCGCCCGTGTGCTGTGCGATGTCAGTGCACGTTAAAGATCCCCAGGTGGTCGAAATTATTCCGGAGCCCTCCACTACGGCACCTCTTCTTCCTTTCTTCTTTCATTCCCTCCTTTATCCCTTCCCTTACGGCGCGGTTCAGGTGTCCAACGATATATGAGACAGATACTGCGCCATTTCCTTTCCCCCAAACCAATTATTATTATTATTGCAACTCATTTACGGGACGTTCACTCTTGGCACTGCTTCCAGGCGCCGGCAATAGTGAAGCGGTTTATAATGAAAGAAACGATACTGCCCTTGAAATGCCCAAGAAGACGACGATTATAACTAAAGGCTGGACTTTCAGGTTCCTATTATTTTTTTTTTGAAAATTCGACTGTATTATTCGCCGTTTATTTGAGAACACCGTCCTTAAATATTTTTTCCCGCCAGTATTATTTCCTACGGGTCAATGACAGTTTTTTTTATGATATGACGTGGTGCTTCTGTGTGGACAAATGTCCGTTTGAGTTTATATTGGCTTTCCTTCAGCAAAAGCAGTAGGTTTGCTAGCAATTAGCGCAAATAGCGTCGTTCATAGATCTTTACTTTTAGAAATAAATGATATCGCTATTTAAAAGAAAAAGGAACTGGAGTAAAATGATTTAACCGTCAGATAATTACGCAAGGCCAATATTACTTAAAAAAACTTCGTTGTCATATTATCGTTGGGTTGATGCGCTCGCCTCACCAGGGCCCTTGCTTCAGTACTTCGTTAATTTTATCCTTGGAATAAGCGTAAATACTACTCAATATCAGTAACTAGTTATTTGCGGCGTGTTTGTTAAGGACACAGATGGTGCCGGTTAAAACCGATTTTCGAATTGTATTCGGCGTGCTATTATCGATTTATTTTTAGCTGAAACCGAAAAGTCCGACCCCTGGTTATAACAGATCAGCATCAATGCTCATTAGAGCTCGTTATAAGAATGTTTAACTTAAGCTTCAGCATCCTTCACCCACTTCGTCATGAAGAAGTCAAAAATTCGAGATTGAAAGATCGCTAGCGAAAGTGCCGTTTCGTATGTAGGGCAATATGGCGGAATCCAACACACGTTTCCTTAGCCGTCTTGGAAAGACTAGACATAATACACGCTAAACAAAAGAAAATTACAAAAAAACATAAAAGAGACACAATATTGATGTCCCAGAGTTTAACCAGGATTGCGAGGGCTGTTCAAGTGTTGATCGTATTAACTTCGACCGTGAGTTGCTACTTGCATTATTCCAAAACTTTTGCTATTCAAAACAGTATCTGGCCGCCGTGGTGGCTCAGTGGTTATGGCGCTCGGCTGCTGAACCCAAAGACGCGGGTTCGATCCCGGCCGCGGCGGTCGAATTTCGATGGAGGCGAAATTCTAGAGGCCCGCGTCCTGTGCGATGTCAGTGCACGTTAAAGAACCCCAGGTGGTCGAAATTTCTGGAGCCCTTCACTACGGCGTCTCTCATAGCCTGAGTCGCTTTGGGACGTTAAACCCTCATAAACCAAATCAAACCAAAACAGTTTTTCTTTTTGCTCCTTCCTGTACTGAAATGTCATCACGGCGACTGAGCACAGAACTTCCAACCTCATTCGTGCTCATCAACCACTGCACACCATAGCAACGTACGATGCGCCGTTGTAGCGTGCTCATCGTTCTACGTCACGCTGGCTTCGTGACGTCCAACACATCAACACAACCCGTACAAACACACAGCTGCCGCGCCCTCCACACGTGCGTCACACGGCAGCGCGCGCAAAATCCGCCTCCGGTGTTCTTATCTGACAGAGCGAGCCTGTTTTACGACCGCCAAGAGGTTGTCCGAGGAAAATCCACGACGAGAAGCTCTTTCGAGCAACACGTCACGAGATTTTTTTCCCCTCCATGTAGTTCGTTGAATGAAACGGTTTAGGCCAAGTTCCGTCTTCCTCTCCAACACGATTGAGTTTTTCAATCGAAAGCTCGCATATCCGATACTCGGCATGCTGCAATGCTGCGAGAGCCAATGCAAATGTTTCTTGGACTGGCAAGACGCCAGGGCGACGTAACGGTATCCGGTAGTGACATCGAGTAAAGTCCTCGAAGCAGTAAGAACAAGGATTCTCTGTTCCATTCTGGGGTCATTAGAAAAACGATTAGTAAAAAAAAATTGACGGACGACCACACAACCTAATGCTAGAAAGCTGAGATAGAATTTGAATTTCTGCACGATGATTACTTCGGTGCTTTGATTTTAAAGAATGCTTTTACTCTAACCCGACGCTTCAAACACGTGACAGAATTTTTCAGGAGGGTGGGTTAACGGTGGGTGCTGCTGTCGGAAGGTCGGGGTGGGGAGGTGGATCGAAAGATGGCGGTGGTTGGGTTCCCCTACTTAGGGGGTTGGGTAGGGTGGGGTGGACAAGTGGTATTTGGATGGTGCTTCTGAAAGGCAGCTGGCTTTCCCACTGCTTCTGTGAATGAGATTCAGCCGTCACTTTTTTCCTTCCACTCTTTCGCGTGCTTCTAGTGTGTGGAGGCCTAGTGGAGGGTAGAGTGTAGGTGTTTTGGTGATGGGTGGCGCTTGTGGGAGGTGGAGGCTTCACTCTTCGAGGTTTCGCAGAAAGAAAATTTCCTCTCTTCACAGAAATAACACCCGAATTTTCGAGAAGCGTCTCTCTTACTAAGGGCACAATAAAAGAAAAGAAACACCGAGGAAACGATTCCCGCTTTTCACCTCGCTGATCAGCGAAGAAGTTATGCTGATAGTTGCATCTCACTCCCGGGGTGAGTTGTAGCTGTCGCTACAGCTATCAATTCCTAGTCACCAGCTATGACTACAGCCAGCACTTCTCAGTCCCAAGCTGTAGCTAGAGCTATCGCTTCTCAATCCAAAGCTGTCACTCCTCAGTTGCATTTTTGTAGCTATCACTTCTCAGCCCTCAGCTATCAGTACAGCTATCACTTCGCAGTCCAAAGCTATAGCTACAGCTATTTATTCTCATTCCAAAGCTAGATGTTCTCAGTCCTCAGCTTCTTAGTGCCAAGCTATCGCTAGAACTATCACTTCTAGTTTCCAGCCTATCACCTCTCAGTCCTCAGCTACAACTACAGCCACCCCTTCCCAGTCACCAGCTGTAAATAAAGCTATAGCTTCTCAGCCTCGGCAGAGGGCGTTTTCTATCTAAAATATAAATATTTACATAGAAAAGGAGATTTCTGGCTACACTTTTGCATACAGAATGGCTTACTCCATGAGAAGAATAATCTCAGCACCCGTTAGCTCGCTCGTATCGCTCTTCTAATGGCGAAACTTCGCCGTAACATGTGATGCAAGAGAAACCAGTCAGGAGGGCCACATTACAGACCGGGAAAGAAGCGCAAATGCCGTCCATTTCCCCGCACGACAGGCGTAAAAGAGGAAACCAGAAGCTTTTTTCTCTCTGCTGATGTCGCGGCGGTGTCGCTCCTCGTTCACCCCCCGTTGGGCAACAACGCTTGTCCCGCCCTCCAGGAGCGCATATAGTCTTAGCGGTTGCGGGGTGTCGACATTATAACCTCATTATCAAGCTCCAAACGGTCCCGTCACGATTTATATGCGCCTCATTACAATACCCGGAAAGACATCTTCGCTGTCTAGTTGCCTGATGCAGAGAAACAGACGCACGAGCAATAAAAAAAGCCCGAAATGCTTACAGCTCTTGATCTGATCTCTTTTAAACTCTTGCTTTCTCCCTAATTCAAAGCCTAGTAGGGTTTGCAATGCAGTTAAACCGAGTAGACGAGCGAAAGCATGTATTCATTCCTCGCCTCTTCTTTCTGGCGTCTGCATGCGCAGGGAACCACGTTTCTCGCTCATCTTCACACCCTCTCTCCACTTGGAGGCCGCTGGCGCGACGCGCTCCTCCCATTGGCTACAGCTGGCGCGACTCTCTTCCGAACTTTCCCGAGCTTCCTCCCATTGGCTGCAGCTTGCGCGGCGCTGCTCCGAACTAACCCGAGCTTACCCAGTTACTACGAGGCTTCACACAAGACAACATTCTTGCTCGGGGTTGGTACAGTCGGGGGCAAAAGTCTGGAGACCACATGTTCCTCAAACGAAGCCAATAGCTTTGCTATTAGCCGGCGGTTGGAGACCACACTTGTGGAGGTGATTGTCAAAATTTTGTTCTTTCATCTCCACAAGTGCGGTCTCCAGCCGCTGGCTAATAATAGAACTATCAGCTTCGTTTCAGCAACACGTGGTCTCCAGACTTTTGTCCCCGACTGTGCGTCTGGAATAGTGCTTTCGCACGCACGCACGCACGTACGTACGCACGCACGCACGCACGCACGCACGCACGCACGCACGCACGCACGCACGCACACACGCACGCAAATGCAGTGGCATTGCGTACCCTTTTGGGTAGCTGTATACTTTCCGAATGAAATAGTTCGGAGCCCTGTAGAGTAAACTTGAGGAGATAAGAGTAGGTTAGGGACCAAACACGGGCCAGTGATATTTTAGCTGTAATTAAGAACTGGATATACACAGGAAAAATAATCAACGAACCCTTTGAGTAACGGAGTGAACTTCAAGATAAAATGGACATAGCAGCCAGGGGGCAGCAGCGTGTCAGGTAGGCAGGTGAGGTTAGGCAGTTCGCGGTGTCCTTGTAGCAGGCGAAGGACAACGCGAACTCTTTTATCCTTATCTTTCGCGGAAACATATAAAAATTAGATCAGTTGGGAGAGGCCTTTGCCGTGCAGTAGGGGCAGCTAAGGTGAAGTGTTGTTGATAACTGTAGAAGGTACACTGGGCGCCTGAGGGGCCCATTTCGCCAACCTATAGAATCGCACATTAAGGAACCGTTCTGTCATTGACCCCCGTTCCATATAGCCTTGCGTGACACAAAAATCCGTAGTTATAATCAATCACGATTCTTTTCGATAGTCAGCTGGCGCCTTGAACTCAAGATCCTGAGTCCACTGGCACCCCATAGAGGCCCGCCACGGAGACTCAGTGGTTAGGGCACTCGGCTACTTATCTAGAGTACCCGGGTTCGAATCCGACCGCGGCGGCCGTGTTTCGATGGAGGCGAAACGCTAAGGCACCTGTGTTTTGTGCGATGTCAGTGTACGTTAAAGATCCCCAGGTGGTCGAAATTATTCCGGAGCCCTCCACCACGGCTCTTCTTTCTTCCTTTCTTCTCTCAGTCACTCCTCTATCCCTTCCCTTACGGCGTGGCTCAGGTGTCCGCCGATATGTGAGACAGATACTGCGGCATTTCATTTCACCAACAGCCAATTCAATTCAATTCAATTCACCCCAGACACCATAGTGTCGTCTAAAGCAGCGCACGTTTCGTAGCGAGAGTGTGTGCGTGTTTGTGCATATATTTCTCATGTAAATTCTCCAGAGTGTTAAACGTAACATGCAGAAACTGCCACGATGGAATCAGGAAGCGAACAAGTTTCCCGCCCATGAATCAACTCGGCCGGTTTTCAGCTTCCTTTCGCGGAGCTAAACTGTACCAAGCCGCATATCGGAGTCCTTCTGTTACTTGAGAATGGAGTCCAGATAATAGGCGCATATAAAAAGCGTGTCAAGGAGCAGGCAGCAGAAACTAGAATGGTCTCCCCGCCTTAAGAGGGGGCTTCCGTTTGGACAGATCGGCTTTTTGCCAAATGGTAAAGATAATAGGAAAGGGGCAGGAGTACGAATACAGTTGCCAGGGCGTAAAAGGGAGAGAGGGTGAGAGAGCGCGATTCTGGTCGACCGCTTCGCCCGATGGCTTCACACGGAAGTGGCCGTAAAGATCCTACTCGAGGATGTTGCGTAACTGCTGATGCCGACGCGGCGCCAAGTAAGGTTCTTTCTCTTGTGTCCCGAAGCTCTTCTCAACGACACCCTAACACCACCACTTAGGCGCTTTACTTTGCCATGTACTATATGTATGCAAAAAAAAAAAAAGAAGAGCTCCACGACATGGCTTCTCTTGAGACTCGTAACCGCTCTACGTACATAAAGGAGTCGGTGAATTTGAGAACTTTGTGCACAAATGTCGCGCGAACTTCACTTATGTTCGATAAGACACAGATAAAAAAAATAACCAAGCTCTAAAATGAATATAATTTCGCACGCGTCATCACATGCTAGCCGAAAGTTAGACACGTTGTCTCGATATTAATCAAATTTATACTCAAGTTAATTTTTTGGTTTCGATTTGCACACACACACTTGGCTCTGAACGTGTATCTTCGGAATGGAGTTGAACGTCTTCACATTATGCGTAACCCAACTCTACCATAGTCATCACCATCGCCGTAATGATAAGCATCACTATCATTTATTACACCTTTTAAGACCCTGGGTTGGGCATTACGTAAGGGGAAAATAAAAATGAAAATAACATGAAAATAACACAAAAATAGACAGCCAGGCAAAATGGAAGTATCAATCAATCAAAAGCATCAATTAGAAGTTTACAGTTGAAATCAACACGCTGTCAAGAAAATGAAGAGGTAGAAAGATTTTACAAAGTAAAATGACACATTAGGCATTCTTTGAATTTAACGGGATCACGTTACATTCAAGCCGCATCCAGTCTTGTAAAAAGCCGTCTGCCGGAGCTCGTTTCTGAAATCAGGCGAAATTAGGCTAAATTTTGAAAGTACCGCCTAAGTCTTCCGAAAGTTAGTTTTCACTCAAAAGCCACATTTACGTAAAAAAACAAACAAACACCCAAAGAAGGGACGACAGTAAGGAGGATTAGTTTCGCGATATCACCGTAGGTAGAGTAAGTTTTTAAAAGTAGTGGACGAGGATATTCGAGGATTAAGCATTGTTTCCCAACATTTCATCATGGGCGACTTCTGACCTCTTTCACCATACTAGTATATGGAAAGTCGGAGCCCAAATCCAGTCCTGAATTGCGGTCAGTGTATGGACAAAAGCAAATGGTGGCGCAATCTAAATCTTGCCAGTCCTTACATATTTTTCGCTCCGCCATAACCCTGGTTTCAGCAGTTATTCTGAATGCAGCAGGTGGCGTGACAGTCGGTAAGCCCCCGTCTGTAAGATTACATTCAGCACCTAATTTCGATACATGGGTCCCTTCCCCTTCTCATGGTAGGCCTCTCTCCGAGTTGCTCAACCAGCTGGCCAAACATAGCTAGTGGACAGAGCTCTTCCGTGAAGACCACGCCTGTCGACTTTTGGACAAGCAGGAGCCCACCCTTGATGACCTTTTGTTCTTTCGTGGAAATGAAGCTGTTACCACCACCACAACCATGCCACGACTACTGCCGCGGGTAGCTTTGCAAATGATTTCATCGAAGACTCCTTGTGACAAGTACACAGCAACAGCACGACTGCGTCACCTGAAGTCATGCCGCTAGTCGCACCGTGTTATTGTTGCTGCTTTACAGAAAAAACAACCGGAAATAAAGTGGATTATATTGCACGCTTCCAAGCGAGCCCTCTGCAGCTGGTCTTGACACACACTGCAGGAACGCGTACACAAAACGCGAGCTTAGCCACTTTTACGACCACCGAAAGCAATATGCCACTTTTTGTCACTCTTTTTCTTTTTTTTGCCGTCTACGAAAAACAACGTTCATGCCCTGACAAGACTCCTAGCCTGTCGTATTCGGTTTGAGTTCAGGCCACCTGGACTTCGTCTTACGCTCGTTGGAAAACCAACCTCCACTGACGACAGCGTTCCAGGATGTTTACGGTTCCTTACTTTTTTTTATTTAACTTTAAGTCTCCCTTGAAACGTGGCCGCCACAGACCAGAGAAACGCAACAGCATTTCACAACTCAACAGCGACATCGTCAGGGTCGCGAGCACTCGGCGCGTCTGTGACATTATGCGCACTACGTCAGATGGCGCGACAAGCGGTGTCGGGCTACAGGGCGAGGCACATGCGCGGTGACAGATATGATCGAAAAGCTTTGGCTGGCGCAGCGACTGAGCCTTCTCAAAATAGTTGCGTGCATCATACGAGGCGCTGCTGCCATGCTGTGGCTGTGCATTCGAAATAACAGGAAAAGGGTAATGCACCGTTATTTGCCGGTCTAGAGCGTGCTCTTTGAAACACAGTGCAGTGCACTGTGGTTGAGCCTACGGCAGCGCTGTGCAGCCACTTGCAGTTGGTGCCTATTTGCCCACCAGTTTCCCGGCAGCGCTGAGACAGCTGCAGGAGTCGACAGATGGCCAAGATCGCTATGGGAGTCGGTTTTTACCACCAAGTGATATGTGACCGATTTAGAGTGTGGGAACCGTAAGTGTGTGGTACGGAAGCAGAGATTTCGAGAAGCGCTGAAAACTGAAGAAAGGCTTAAAGGGGGACTAATGATAAATAGAAATTGACCTGTATCGATGGGGTACCGCTTTCTAATCATAAAGATAGCATTCTCAATGAAAACAGAGCTTTCAGAAGCTAGAAAAGAACTCAAGGTGTCGCCACCCCCCCCCCCCCCCCACCCCCCCTCCGGCCGAATTCGCAAGTAAAACGCCTACTTACGTCGACACTAATAAGGTGCGGATCTCTGAGGCTACGCTACGGCGCCATTCGCTTCAAAACAAAACGCTGACAACCAGTGCTTTTCGGTAAGGGTGTCACAAGTTTGAATCGACTGGCGGGAATGTTATTTAAATCCTATTTTCTTGACGTCCTCTGCTGTCGGACAAACGTCATCATAGATATAAATAGGCAGAGAATCAATTTTTACTGAGAACAATATCTGGGTGGATTTTTGTTTTTAGTTTATTTATTGGTAAAATACCTGCAGCGCCCGAAGGCATTACTGAAGGAAGAGGAGAGGGGGAGGGGGGAGAATACGTAATGTTTGCGTGAGGCCGGTACGTTCTCAGTGTCCCTTAAAACCCACTAATAATAATAATAATAATAATAATAATAATAATAATAATAATAATAATAATAATAATAATAATAATAATAATAATAATAATAATAATTGGTTTTTGGAGAAAGGAAATGACGCAGTATCGGTCCCATATCGTTGGACACCTGAACCGCGCCGTAAGGGAAGGAATAAAGGAGGGAGAGAAAGAAGAAAGGAAGAATAGAGAGGTGCCGTAGTGGAGGGCTCCGGAATAATTTCGACCACCTGGGGATCTTTAACGTGCACTGACATCGCACAGCACACGGGCGCCTTAGCGTTTTTCCTCCATAAAAACGCAGCCGTCGCGGTCGGGTTCGAACCCGGCGCTAATAATGTGACGAACACGAGCAGTGTATCACGTACAAGGGTGCGTCTGCTCTTTTAAACACTGTTTTACGGTTGCCTTCCAGCGATGAAGAGTAACAAGAAAAAATTCTGACAGAAACGAGTGCATCAAAATCACGTGACCTTCACGGCCCGACAAAGTCGTGGTCGAGAGGCTGGTATAGGAATAGGGACTCCCGAGACATAACTTCAAGCACGTGCGACGCAATCAGGACGCAAGTATAGTTTGAGTGTCGCTGGGCGAAACAAACCTGACTGACTAGTCTCGTCTCGCTTGGGCGAGCGACTTGCGAATGATGGATGACTTCGAGGCGACTCGGCTCAAAAGCATAAATGAACACGACGCGTTAGCCCACATACAGTTAAACCAATTGGATGGCTCCGCACGGCTCCACCACCACGGCAATGACGCAAGCAGCTCAAGTCACGATGGTAAGAAAACACGATACTAGCCTACTTCAGTAAAGTATGTACCTAAGTAGCTGATGCTGGATGCTTAAATTAAAAAAAATGCAACAAATACAACACATTCACAAACACCTCGTGATCGTCGCCTCGTGCCATCTATTGTGTACGTTTCGCCTTGTTGTAATCTGGAGTCCTTGTCGGACCTAATCAGGACGCTGACGTCGCAGTGATAATCAACTAACGGACGCTGCAGTTATAAAGCATACGCACTACGAGAACCCGCTCCTGCGATCAACACGCTCGGCTACCACAGACCGTATAACCTTACACGGGACCGCACAACGTCTCGGAATCCAGGCCACTTCTCTCCTTACACCTATCTCCGAGCTTCATTAGAATCCACGTGAACAGCAGGCCAGCGAGGCATCCGAGTCTCGCGTAGCAAGCCGACGCAACACGCTCGGATGGCGTCTTGCGGATCCAGATCAGTCGCCGCTGTGACGTCACACCCCCTCTCCCGCCTTCCCGCGCACTCCGTTACGTGCCCTGGCAGCCGCGCGAAGCAGCAGCAGTAGCCACGCTCGTGCAAGGTCACGCCTGGTACGGGATACCGCCATGCTGCCGAGGGTCCCTGACGTCCGCGGAGATGTCTCCGTCTTCCGCCAACAGGCTCTAGCGAAGGCACTGGTGCCGTCGCCTCCACCTGGCATCCGCGACATACCTCTTCGCGCTAGATGCAATCTTGCCAAGGCGACGCGCGCGCGCGTGTGTGTACGCGCTGACCGGAGGTATACGCATGGAGGGGCAGTGCGCGATGACTGTGATTAACGAGCGAGAGATGGCCGTGGGACACCGCAGTCACTATCATCATCATCGCCATCAATGAGCGCCAAGCCGTACGTGGTGGCCCCTTCCATCTTCGATGTCCTGGTTACGGCCGCCGGGGTGGAATGCCGACGCTCGGCCATTAGCGCGCGCGAAAGATTAATGGGCGCTCCCGCGCCGATCCATCTCCTGGGAGCGGCGAGTTACGTAACTGAATGGGAGAATGAGAGAGACGGCGGGGTTTAAACGGCTCGGCAAGGCCGGCCTTTGATCGCCTGTTAGCGGATGCTTAAGCGGCGTTAATATCTCTAACGCCTTGCAGAGAGTGTTGGCCGGGCTGATTTGATCTGCATAAACGGAGTATTGTATTCATGTACGCAATCACCCGTGGCAACTGCGGTGGAGCAGATATCGGTGCAGCGTGTTGGTGGGTCCGCCATCGTGGTTGAATAATGATGCGAGCTGTGGAAAGCAGTACCCACGAAGTGATTGGGATAAGCATCTCTCGAGGTCGTCGGATGGGCGTAACGTTCTCGAATGCGTGATAAGCTGTGGCTACAGGTCGTAAAGCCGGTGTACAGAGTCATTCGGCTCGTAGCTTTTAAACGGGTGGCTATGTATGGGCCCTCCCCACGTGGCCAGTATCTCAGACGTACCAAAGCTTTTAAACGGGTGGCTATGTATGGGCCCTCCCCACGTGGCCAGTATCTCGGACGTACCAAAGCTTTTAAACGGGTGGCTATGTATGGGCCCTCCCCACGTGGCCAGTATCTCAGACGTACCAAAGCTTTTAAACGGGTGGCTATGTATGGGCCCTCCCCACGTGGCCAGTATCTCGGACGTACCAAAGCTTTTAAACGGGTGGCTATGTATGGGCCCTCCCCACGTGGCCAGTATCTCTGACGTACCAAACACTCGAGAGACATTTGGCTTCGGAATTGTGAGGTTCGCAGGAGCTTCGACCATCGTTCGTGCCTTCGCCAAAAACATCGTTTTTTTTTGCTACGTGAACACTGTAGATCAGCGAAGCACGCGGTAAGGCGATTATGGAAGGAAAATGAAACCGCATGCATTCTACGGCGAGGATGGACTTGCGAATTTATGACGAGATAACACCGGACAGACCTAATACACTTGGCAGTCAACTTTTCTATGAATACAGTGCAAATAGCCTTGACTTAACAAATAATATCGCCGTATCACCACACAGGCAGACTACTTTAGGCCGCAATGCATTAAACAAAGAGTCCACTAAAGTGACTTGAGAACTGATGTGTACCCAGAAATTCTGGACAAGAACATGTTTCATGGGGAACCTATTTATGAACGCAGTCTTTTTCATATATCGTATGATTGCACTACAAGAGTCAACACGTTCGCAGGTCTCCACTTGGCAAGCTTGCAGTTTTTTTTTTGCAATTAACATTTTGCTATCATCAAAAACGTTCCATATTGGTTTTCTATGGCAGTCGTAACTACTCGATGCGAGCGATAGACAAACTTTACAAATTTTTTTTTGTACGTATCGGAGGAATGTACCGTTACCTTCAATATTTCCAACAGTACTTTGCAATTTACCACAGCCGCCTCACAATTAAAACTGATGTCCAAGATTCATGTCCTGGCTGAAATTTTTATCCCCAAAAAGTTCGTGAATTGATGACAGACAAAAATACAGGTCATAAATGAGACGGCAACGCATAATCATTCTACGTGTACTATTCGGCAAGGAAAAGAGTAAGCTCAGTATCAAACCACATATAAGTGCAATGCGGGAAAGCTTCTTGCGACATAACTGAAAGGGAGGGGCGAGAGCGGGGGCGGGGGGGGGGGGGGGGGACGAATAAAGTATTACGGAAGCAACTCGACCTCAACACAACGATTCTGAAACATATCCCACATTTTCCAGCTCAGCAACTCAGCACCAGATATATTAGCAGAACTGTCTCGTTCAGCATCCCGCGTGCTCTCATCTCTTCTAAGGCCTTTGGCATAAACGCCGCCAAAGACGCACTGCTATGAACACGAACCCGAATAACTTGATTATTTGAAACCTCACTCGCTACAGCTGCCCGCAATGCTTGAAGCGCGGTGAGGGGGGGGGGGGGGTCTGAACATCTCAGCCATGAACAGCGAGGATTCAATCACTTGCGAAAGGTTAAGGTAGTACGGCCAGAGAATTCTTCCAGTTGCCACTCTTAAATGCAAAGGTGCAGAACGCGGGCCTAGATACCCTCAAAGACCTTCGCATCGGTGCCCTCTTTGATGTTCTTTCAGGAGCTATCGAAGTAACGTCCAAGCACTTCGCCGAAAGCGTAGCAGGCCTGTTATGAATCCGCGCGCACTGCCATGCGAGTTGAGCATCGCAGGTTCGCTTGCCCAGATATGACAAAAGTTTGTCACCCTGTCGTAACTACAGAAATTTTGTGCACTGATAACATTTTCTGTAGCATTTCGCAGTTACTGCAGTATGACAGAACTGGCTCATTCAAGACTAAGCAACTTTCGGCGTCGCTACAGAACCGCATTTTCAGTCACCACACTAGACAGCGCAATAATGCAGAAAGTAATGTCGTTACGATGTAAATTTCTGCTCTTGAGTTAAGTTCATGCCCTAGAACAAAGACAAAAGCTTCTGTTGGGAAAATAAAACAAAAATATTGCCTTTTCAAAAGACATGACCTCTCAAATTCTTAATCTTGGTGCCGTACCAGTTCACAGCGCCCCTACATTTTCTCGTCATTTTCTTCCCGGACGAACAAGAAAGCATCCACGCGTCTGTATATTAAAGCGATTCAATTTGAAAAAGATGCGGCGGACTTACTTACTTTCATTGATTAAAGGCGTTCCTATAAAACTTACGATCATCACAATCATCATCAGCCTGACTACACCCACTGCAGGGCAAAGCCCTCTCCCATGTCTCTCCAATTAACCCTGTCCTTTGCCAGCTGCGGCCACCCTGTGCCTGCAGACTTCATAATCTCATCCGCCCACCTAACTTTCTGCCGCCCTCTGCTACGCTTACTTTCTCTTGGAACCCACTCCGTTACCCTTAAAGACCAGCGGTTATCTTGCCTTCGCATTGCATGCCCTGCCCAAGCCCATTTCTTGCTCTTGATTTCGACTAGGATGTCATTAACCCGCGTTTGTTCCCTCACCCACTCTGCCCGCTTCCGATCTCTTAACGTTACACCTATCATTTTTCTTTCCATGGCTCGCTGCGTTGTCCTTAACTTAAGCTGAACTTTAAAAACTTGCGATGGGTGGCCTCTAACCCAGACGTGCGGCATCCGTTCCTTACCTTGTTGAAGCCCTCCTTGCGTGAGAACTTGTGTGGAGCGCTTTTAGTGTACGCTTGCTTCCTCCATCGATAATTAGCGGTAAGGAGGAATTAAAAACTTCCCCACACCATGTCAAGAAACGGTCGAAGGAGAGAAAGGTTTCAGAGTTTGGGCCTAAGTGCGCACGGCAACCGGATATCGAGAGCAAATTAGCCACCCAAAGTACAGAAACAGAGGCTCAACGAAATCTACGTCTCTCTCTTTCTCCGAGCGTTTTTCTCCTATCAATCAAATTTTAGAACCACAAAACATAGCCTGGAAAGCAAGCGGTCCGTGGAAGTTCCACGGCTTTAGTGTTCGCTAATGAACCGAATCGTTAATTACGCGAAGAAAAACTACCCTTAAGGAGTGTGTTTACTCCTTAATGAACTGCTGCATGAAAAACGCCACCCATTTCTGGATGCATACACATGGCTATGTGCCGCCGCGATGCCTCAGAGGTTACGGTGCTCGAATGCTGACCCGAAAGACACGGGTTCGATCCCGGCCCCGGCGATCGAATTTCGATGGAGGCGAGATTCTAGAGGCTCGTGTACTATACGATGTGAGTGCACGTTAAGGAACCCCAGCTCGTCGAGATTTCCGGAGCCCTTCACTGGAGCGTCCCTCATAGTCTGATTCGCTTTGGGACGTTAAAGCCCAATTAACCAAACAACATGACTATGTCACAAAGGTGTGCCCTTCTTATAATACGGCAATTATAACACAGCCCGCCATCGGTTACAAGGTGGAAAGCAGGAAGCGTGGCCACGGCCTTGCCAATTCCCCACGAATTTCCTACGCGCATTGCCAAGGGTTGGATAATGCCGGATTAAAATGGCCGTCATTTTCCCCAATGAGATGGGGCTTGCCGACCCAGTTCACGAACCCCCGATGAATCTACGTTAATCCGGAGTGTTACGGGAAGGACACAAAGTTACGCCCCGTGCAGTAACCTCTAAAAGCATTCCGAAAATAGAGTTCCTCTCCAAAGCGTGGGGGAATGGTTGCACCAAAAGGTTACCCAGCGTTGTTCGAACATTTTCTTCGCGAATTTCCAACACATTTCACTCCGCACGCCTCGATGACGAAATTAATTACGCCTTTCTCTATCTCTCTCTAATTTATGCAGACTATAGCGCCGTTCAGAGGTGCAGGTATGTCTCGTCTAAAGTGATAGCTTGGTTGCATTCATATTTCGCACAGAGACGACATCTGGCGGCTGGTTTTCCTTATCAGATATTTCGGGAACGCTATTTATAGCTTCCGGCTATGATGACCTGGAAATGCAGCTATGCTGCGGTGCTATCAATCTAACAACAGTTCTTGCAATAATTAATCCGGAGGCATCATCTGCCGCTCATAACGGTAATTTCTCGCCGTGTCCATCGCGGCTGAAACGTTTGGCTGTCTGCGAGGCTAACTGTCTTTCAGCAGTTATTTCTGCACGGAATACGAGACGAAGACACGAGTAAGAGTGTGGATCCTAATATATCCCAGTCTCGAACGTGACGTAGAAAGAGTAGTTTGCTAATACTAGAGCTTCGCCTCCGCATCGACAGATGGCGCAGCTAAATTAGTCACGGTGGAAACTTCGCATTTTTCGGAGCCGGGAACGAAGTAGATTTCCGGTTATTCCTGGCCGTAAGAGGCAAGTACGCACATGAACTTTCTAACCGATGAAATGCAGCCCAAATGAGCTCGAACCAAACACTCGTTAAACCAGCAGAAGCCCTTATTTATGCCCTTTGAGCGACACCGCACTCAGTACATAAACTAGTACTGAAATAAGCGCCGATTAAAAGCAAATGCTGCACACGGCACGCACCAAAAAAAAAAAACACTCCACTCACAGGAACGCAGCCACAACAGCAAGCCATCCGAAGACCGTCCGTAGCCAAACTAGAAGCACGTTGCGCAAACTCGGAAGCATCAAAAGAGCGAATGTCTAATAGATGTGCATGCGTCTTCTTTCCTGCGTTATGCCAGTCACAGCAATGAGTCTTCGCGAAGGAACCGATGAGAGCCCGCCGCATCCGCACATCCCGCACATCGCCCAGCGAGACGTTTTCCGAACGTGTGAAGCTGAACGAAACAACTGGCTTGTTTGGCATCGATTTTCTTTTTCGCTGGGGAAACACAGCGATTCAAAAGGTCACGTTAGTGTGTAGTATACGCCACGTGTTTCCGTACCACACCAACTTAGCGGTAACGCACGGTGACAGCACGACGAAAAGAACCCCTGGATCGGCGAGATGGCGATAGAGGTTGGGAGGAAAATATTTGTGCCGCGGATGAGATGCTCCGTGCTAGTCACCGGGAGGCGGAGTCGCTGGTAAAAACCTGGCTCTTTCTCGCACAAAAGGAAGGAAGGAAAGGTTACAAGTAAAATAAAAGCCGTCTCCGATGCAAAGCAATCCAACTCCTCCTCCGGCCACATAAAAAGCGTGGCGCGCACGGCGACGCAACGAGCTGTGAAGCTGTCGATGACCCCCCGAAAGGAGACGTGTCAAGCGGACGCACGTCGCTAATACCGAGTCTGCAACTGTGTTTTCCCAGCGGTTTCGACACGGAAGACGAGGTTTATCTCGCTCGACGCGCGAGTTTGCTTTAACTAACGCCCATTAGAAGGCGCGGAACGACCGCCTGTTGCAGGATGTTTGCTTCGAAGGTGGAACAGGGTGCGGAAAAAAAGCTTCAGGTTAGTCACTTCTTCAAATAACGAAAAGAAAATGGCCGCAAAATGAAGTGCGGCGTGTGTTGAATGAACGGAGGTCGATTGGGTTCTGATTTATAAATACAAGTAAACAAGCATGCGCGGAGTCTGTCGGCCTGTCGTTTGGCTTAACGCTGGGCGTCCAACTAGGGTTACGCAGACTTAGGTCCGCATCTGGGTGTGCCTCGAAATTTGGTTTGCCTCAAAGTGCTGGAAAATTTTGCAGCCGCAGGTCTCTATAACGGTTTCCTCAGAGAAATTTCATCATGCTCTATACTGTTCGTCTCTACGCCTAATAGTCACGTATTAAAGTGTAAGAAAATCAGCACTTTAAGGAACTGTGAGAAAGCATTGATGCGAATAGAGGATCAATTTTGCGAAGCTGCTCAGACCGTCGCTCTTGTAACGCAGTTTTCGAAAGGGTAACTAGATGGCAGCACTGTTAACAGCACTGCAATGTACCGCGTGATTTCGAAGCGCGTTTAGGTGCAAGAGTCGTTAGTTTATTAGGAACGAGTGAGAAAAAAAATACAGCTGCGCACTATAATGAACATACGAGTATGTTGCACTAGTCAATAAAATTCGTTCTGGCACTTGCCGCAGGACTTGCAATAGAGTTGCCGTATGGAAGATAAAAAAAAATAGACCAAGATTTATACCAACTTGCGGCACACAGTGACTGTAGTAACCATATCGACGTTCATGGTTGTCACAGGCACAACAATGTCGATGAATTAAGCAAATAATGGCGGGCTCAGCAGAAAGCAAGACAGAAGGGCTTCCGCAAAATGGAGTCCGCAAGGGTGCATGACGATCTGTAACGTGATTTTGGTCTCTCAAAAAATAATATTTGGGGAAGGTTGCGCAAGACAGCGAGAATCGGGGTGCATTGCACGAAAAAGTATTTTCTCAATTTGCCTTCCCTTGTTGTATGCCCAGTAACGAAACAGCACATCAGTAATCTTAGCAGAACGAACCAGCAATAAATTACACCGAACAAAGCAATATCTTGAGCCCAGACGGAGCCCCGAGTCGCGGTTAATCAAGCCGCTCTTTTTAATCCAAAATAAAAGATCGCTCAGAGAATGCACCCCGGGCCTGTCTACAGCCTAGAAAAAAAAACAGCCCTGTTTGTTCTGTAAGACAAAACAAAAATTTAGTCTTATCGTCGTTTTAAAGAACATCAGCTAACCAAGCTGGGAAAAAGAAGGCTTATACCAAGCACCTGAAGGCATCCAGGCTTACTTGAAGATTAATGAAGATTCCGTTTTCTGTATTTGATATTTTCAATCTGTTTTTGTCTTCAGAATGTAAACCAGCAGCTTGGTGTCCACTCGCAAAATGAAACTAATCGCTACGCTACAACTCCGGACTGCAAAACGAAGCCTTCACTCACATTAGGGCAGAAACACGAGTCATCCAAAGCAGGTCCATGAAGCAGAGCATAGAGTGTTCGCCCAAGCACAACCCAAGCACAACGATGTACTGACCCGGGATAGCGCCTCTTTCACACGCGACACCGGTACCACTTCTACGGGCTCACCCAATCCCTTCTCTTCGACCAGCGAGGCCCACCGAGTCGGGCTTTCACATTATTGGGACGTTTTATATCTCGGGCAGCCCGAGCGATCCTCTCCGCAGCTGACTAGACAGGGAGGGCGGTGCAGGGGGTCTTCTTGGACTTCTTCACATCACTATTATTGCATAGGCCTACGGTGAGCGGTGGGAAGAGGCACTTAAATCTAGACCGTTATCTTCCTCGCGTCACGTGACGGCTACCCAAAATAGAAAGAGATTAGATGCTAAAGAGGCCTCACTCAACATATAAAGTCCTTGGATCCCGGCTGGCCTTTTTTTTTTTTCGTTGAGAAGCTGGCCATGGATCTCGAAAATTGGGCGCGCAACATCTAGCGTTGCCTTTTTCACCTCGAAGCCTCGAAGTACAAATCCAAAGCGACGCACAGCAAAGCGACAACAGCGCTTATGCGTGCCAAGAATAAAGTCAGATTATCGACGCTGTATCCGCGATCTTGATAGAGTTTTTAACCCTTCGGAAGGGATTACGGAATTATAATATCGGCCCACCGTATGACAGAAAGCCGAAGGGGTGAAATACGAGTCTTGAGCGTATCTTGTTTTGAATGATACTGGCACAAAGGGGCCTACGAAACCAAAACACGAGTGTTTTCTTTATTTCTTTTATATCAACAGACGTACGTGTTGGACGTTTCGCACTTACTGCCAAAAAATTAATCTTTGCTTTCACGCCGCATCCGCGAGCAGTCGTAGGAAAACCAAAGGCCCCGGTCGCTCCTCGAACCCTATTGATTTCAATAGTCACGCCGAAGGTTCTTCGGGCGACAGCCAAGTTCAGCGCCAGAGACAATACAACCAGAGCAGGCCAAGTCGTGACTCACTTCTTGGAAGGGGTAACCAATTACGAAGCGTATTCACGAACTTGGATCCTCTAAGGGAGAAACTGGAAGCGTAAATGCGAACCACATACACAGCGGCGGCTGAAATGCCCTTATCACCATTCACACGCTTCCACCGCTCGTGTAGCTCCCATCCAAATACAACACAAGCGGAAGAGGCGGTGATTTGGAACGGCACAGACCTTAAGTGGGAGCGCCTAATATCGAATTCAATGGCAACCCCCCCCCCCCCCCCCCCCATCTTTGCTCCCCTGCTCACTCGCTGAAGCCGATCAAAGCCGTAACAACTCGTACGTGACAGCTCCCCCCCCGTCCAACTCACTCCTTGGCCACGTCTGAAGCGCGAAAAGTCAGTTCTTGAGCCCCTAAGCCAAGCAGCCTACCGCCGACTCCGTATACACTGAACTGCGTGCCAAGAAAAGAAATCGCAGGGTCATTGCCGCACGGGACACAAACAACCCGCAGCAGAGACACATTTTCGAGGTCTCTAGGGAAACAGGTAAGAGGGGGAGGAGGTCGGAGGAGTTCAGGGCCTTGCTTTTAAAGCAAACATCGACCGCCCTCTCCGGAGTGGGGGATTCACTTTCAGGATTCACGTACGGAGCTGCCGTTGTACCGACCCGTCCCAGTCACCAGCGATGAGAAAGATTGGCATCTGCTTACGGCGAGAGAAGTGTATCGAGACGCACTCCTAAACGCCATCACCGCCGCCGCGGGCGCTGGGAGCGGGGTGTGTTTTTATCACGCCCGACTGCGCGCCTTCTACTTCGAAGACTAGATGGGACCAAACAGCTGAGCGTCTGCGCTCTTTGATACTTGCCTCCTCCCACGCGCTGCCTGCAAACACAGAGCACGGCGCTGGCGATAATAAACAGAGCGAAGGTTGTTTTCACGTGCGTCCACGGAGGGAACGTCGCCAGAAAAAGGAGAAAGAGAGACGGAGAGAGTGGAAAAGAAAGAAGAGAAGCGAGTGACGCCGACGAGAGCCGCTGGCCTTCGCAGTGAAGTGCGCGCGCGAGTTGCAGTGACTCAAAACGGAGGCCATGACCACAGTGCAGAGCGCACTGCCCAGGAATGGTAGTCGTGCCACGCTCCGGCTCGCTAGAACGGTGCAGCGTAGCAGAGGCTATGTGAGAGGCGCGCTGAGGCATTGGCTATACGGGAGCCCGGCGGGAGATGGAGACACCGTCGGTTTACTTGAACAAACTGCACGTAACAGAAATGCCCTGCGCTGAAAAGCAGCGTCAGACTGCTCTACTCTGTTTATAAGGTTATGTATAGGTTGGAACCTCTACTGAGCTCTTCAAGCAAACAGGCTCAAGGACTTCCCATTTGCTCCAGCATCATTTCATCATCGTCATCATCACCAGCCTGACTACTGACTACACCCATTTGCAGGTCAAAGGCCTCTCCCATGTCTCTCCAATTAACCCTGTCTTTTGAAAGCTGCAAATTTCTTAATCTCATCCGCCCACCTAACTCTGCCGCCCCCTACTACGCTTGCCCTCTCTTGGAATCCACTCCGTAACCCTTAAGGACCAGCAGTTGTCTTGCCTTCGCATCACATGCCCTGCCCAAACGCACTTCTTCCTCCTGATTTCGACTAGGATGTCATTAACCCGCGTTTGTTCCCTCACCCACTGTGCCCGCTTCCTGTCTGTTAACGGTACACCTATCATTTCCAGCATCATTTGGTAAAATCCAATTCAGTGATTGGTCCAAATTCCAAGAACTTATTATTGACTGCCGTTTCATCGTGCATGGCTGAGGAAAGACGCTCACAATGGATCACACGTTGCATAGCGTTACAAAGACAACTAATACTAAAATTCGTAGGCGGCGCTTGAGTCAACCAGCCGCTAGCTTCCAGCTAATTAACGATGGTCGGAAGCACTACACTTTCTCTGGGGGTAAATGAAGCAATACACAGAGCTTATGGCGAATTCAAGTTGGTGATCCAAAGCAAGATATCTTGCTCGGCGAAACCGGAGAGCTGCTTCGATGGGCGATTTGGATTCAGATCCTGAGACACCCTGCATAGCTTGCTCCTTCGCGGATTCGCACAGCACTTCGGACCGCCGATGGGAACTAGGACCCACAACAATGGATTCGGAGAATGACAACATTAAAAGTAAAGAAGCAAAAGAAGACGAAAATGGCAGCTACCTCCAGCAGACGGTTTCAAGGTTACTCTCGCACCATCCAGCCATCTATCACCTCAAATCAGGCCACGACAGATCCGCTCAGACCTTCGACCGGCCTTTCGTAGAGCTTGTACAAATGAGAGAAGAATATTGCACCCGGCCGTGGACACACAGTGCGCGTATAAAAAAAAAAGGAAGGCCCGTACCAAAAATACGACAAAATGCTCTGTAGCTTTGCCATAACGAGAGATCCTTCTGTTGTTTTGTAGTAATTTTCTGTAGTGGTGTAGTTTCTCTGTAGCACTTTTCTGTAGTCTGTAAATCTGCAGTTGTTTCCTGCAGTAAAAAAAAAATTCAGGAAAAGAAATGGCGCAGTAACTCTCTCACATACTCGTATCTCGGTGGACACCCAAACCGCGCCGTAAGGAATGGAATAGAGGAGGAACTAAGAGAAGAAAGGAAGAAAGAGGTGCCGTAGTGGAGGTCTTCGGCTTAATTTAGACCACCTGGAGATTTTTAACGTGCACTGACATCGAACAGCACACGGGCGCCTTAGCGTTTCGCCCCCATCGAAACGCGGCAGCCGCGGTCAGGTTCGAACCTGGGTACTCCGGATCAGTAGCCGAGCGCCTTAACCACTGAGCAACCAAGGCGGGTATTTTTTCTGTAGTAATTACACAAAATTCTGTCGTAACTACAGAAAAATTCTGTCGTTACACGTTTTCGGTCATAAACATAACAGAAAATGTGCTGCGAGGACAGATACTTTTCTGTCGTGTTTTCCGACTCGTACGCGGCTGCGTTTTTATGCAGGCAAAAAGCTAAGGCGCCCGTGTGCTGTGCGATGTCAGTGCACGTTAAAGATCCCCAGGTGGTCGAAATTATTCCGGAGCCCTCCACTACGGCACCTATTTCTTCCTTTCTTCTTTCACTCCATCCTTTATCCCTTCCCTTACGGCGCGGTTCAGGTGTCCAACTGGGACGTACGATCGTTCCAGTTCGGTCGAGACCAGTTCTGTCTCCTCCGAACGGTGCACGGTTTTAGCTGGACAGAGTATACGGCGCCCTTCTTACTTTGACGGCGCGAAGCCGTTCCCATGCGTGCGCGCCAACACGTCGGGCCGAGCTTCCTGCGTGCACCTCGTACCAGGTGGTGCCCGGCAGTCTGCACACACTGTGTCCGAAGGTGTACTACATGTATACGCGGCTGGTGAAGAAGACCTTGGGAGAGGGAACTCGGGCGGGTAGCAACGGAGTCACTGAGGCCAGGATTATGCGAGGCAACCTCGCTCGGTTCAGAGAAGCGGCGAAGGAGGGGTCTATACGTGAGAGGGGAGAGATAGTGAGGCAACACAGCACTGGTTAGTCGAATGACTTTCCTGGGCACCCTCTGTGGTGGCGTGAGCTGCTCCTGATAGTGGACCAGTCGGATTTCACGTTACCTGACGGTGCCAATCACTTTATTCAGCGACCGTTTGCCTCTATGAATATTGAATGTGGTCGGCGCAGCTGAAACGCCGGGCTCTACACAGTTACCTCTTCTCTCTTTGGTGACGAGAAGCATTTATTTTTTTAGCCAATAGAGTGAATCTTCAATGAATAATAATAAAATAATAATAATAATAATAATAATAATAATAATAATAATAATAATAATAATAATATAATAATAATAATAATAATAATAATAATAATAATTGGTTTTTTGGGGAAAGGAAATGGCGCAGTATCTGTCTCAATATCTATCGTTGGACACCTGAAACCGCCCGTAAGGGAAGGGATAAGGGAGGCAGTGAAAGAAGAAATGAAGAAAGAGGTGCCGTAGTGGAGGGCTCCGGAATAATTTCGACCAGCTGGGGGTCTTTAACGTGCACTGACATCGCACAGCACACGGGCGCCTTACCTTTTTCCTCCATAAAAACGCAGCCGCCGCGGTCGGGTTCGAACCCGGGAACTCCGGATCAGTAGTCCAGCGCCCTAATCACTGAGCCACCGCGGCGGGCTCTTCAACGAAGAAATTCGCATTTCGCGCCGCGGCATTTGCATTGTTAATGTCAAGCGTGACATCACACATTCGAGCGCCATGATTAGGCGAGTCGCATGTGACGACACCGCAGGGTCGTCATCGATCTTTATCGATGTTTCCAGGATGTTAATGCGACAGCACTAGATGCCTCGTCGGGAAAGACGATGAGATGTTCATAAAATTCTTCCATTGGCTAGAGGGAAGGGGCGTCACCCGACCGGATAATTCCCATTGACTCTAGGGAACTGACGTCACCCTGCAGACCGGAAGTGACATCTGTACGTTTCGCTGTATCTTCTTCACTGCGTCCGTGTTTCCAACTGTACAGACTTGCGGGGAAATGTCTAACCATCAGCTATATGAACCAAAGAGATGCATGGCTACGACACTCGGTGTAAACGCATCAACAGCATCTAATGTTATCGCAATGCCTACACATAACGTGGTTGGGTGTCCCTGTGAATTTTTAAAAAATTCTGTTGCATTGTATCTTGATACATTGCTCAAAAAAGAAAACGCGGCAAGCAATACAGTACGCTGTTTTACACACATAAAAGTTATTTCTTGAAAAAAAATTACAAACAACAGGCTTTCAGCTTGTGCGCCTCAAAATCGTCGCCACTGGCCCCTTGGTATCGCAATAATCGCATGCAGTGTGGTGAATACTAGTTGGCGTGAGTGCTTCATGTTTACGCTCTCTTCTCTCTTCACAAGGTTGTGTTTGTGTGAAAATCACTATATGACGTCCTTGAAAATTAGTCTATACAACGAGACTCAGTTCACACTGACGTTTACAGTGATTTGAATATTGCCTAGCTACTGCGCAGAACATCGACAGAATCGGGAGTCCAAGGGACTAACCGCGGATGCCTTTTGAACCGCACAGCGAGACTGTTTAACGTGTAACGGTGGCTATGTGAATTAAGTGGGGAATATGTCGTTTTGCTACTCAACACTGTCGGACCAAGATGGAACTAAGGTGAAACTAAGGCATGCCAATAATGTTTCGGCTCGTGCCTTCCCGAATCGAACTAGCGGAAGCTGACCACCACGGGTCATATTCTACGCGTGACACAACTGAATACGCGAAATGCAGCAATGACGCTGAATCCAAGACTGTGGAGTGAAGTCCGGTTATTTACCACATGCTTGAGGCAACGACAGACGTATTTTGAGCAGGCTTTAAGGCGAAAGCCTTTAATGGTTCATAATCGCAGTGTCCGTCCGTCCGTGACACTCTTCAACACGATAAGAAAAAAATCTCTGTGCACGATGGGTTTCGGACAACCATCCCTCCGTTCCGCAGCTGAGCGTGCTAACGGCTACGCTACTTCCTGCCAACGCATATGCAGTTCTCCTTGTCTAGGACGCTGGAGAGTGTTTGCAGAAAGACGTCGAATCAGACGGATGCCTCCCAAATGCCCTCCAGCGTCTCCAGCAGTTAAGATTCACAAACACTTGTGTAATTAATTGACAACCTAACCACACATCAGTGACACAAGCTGCAACACCGCGCTAAAGGCTTTCGCATTACCGCACTTTAGGTCAACAAAGTGCCCCCTAATTTTTGCTTTTGTGCTCGAAGAGGATAAATGTACCGCTAAACGATTTCGGTTTGTGAACTGGTAGTGTGTGTGCCAACACAATAAGAGGTATTGCCTTCTTTTTTTGGCCGATGTTCTACAGGGAATTCGCCATAGACAGCAGCTCATAGAGTGCGACTCTGAGGCTTCAGTACGGTGGCATAAAGCAAAGACTGCAAAATGAATTTTTAAAAAATTCTTTTCTATAGAGAATGATATATTTACAGGGGACTCTAGAAAAAATTCTTAGTAACCGCGGATTTAGTCAGACCCAGAAGAAAAGTAGTGGTGCCGAAAATCATGAGAAGGATCATGTTGTTTTTCTCGTTTTCTTCAATTCTCCACATCTTCGTTTCTTTTTTAAATTTTGCAATATTGCCACGCGTAGCTTAAAAAGCAGAAGCTTCCCCCCCCCCCCCCCTTCCCATCCTTTGTCTTCTCTTTACCCATAAAGGGAAACGTGTAAGCAGCCCATTGTGTTACGACATCGTTAAAACCCAACCTCATTCTCTCTCCGTTTCTATCATTTCCCTTTTTCCTCATCCTCCAAGGAGGAATAGCAGGCCAGCGCCGTGTTCCTGGGGTCCATCCCTCCACCTTTCCCCATAAAAGCCTTCCCTTCTTTCCTATCACCCGCAACGAACTTTTTTTTTCTAATCATCAGCGAAAACGTTCAGGAAGCCGAAAGAACATAACCAATCTCGCCTTCGTTAGTGCCTCTCTTCACAGAAGAAAAAAAGGCCAAAAAAAAAGGAACGGTTCTTGCGACAATTTTTTAATGAGCGGGGCAGTCACCGCAAAACCATTTAGAAAAGTAGAAGCACCGCTCTGTTGCATTATCTTCCTGCGCTCAGGATACAATGTTTAAGTAAGGTTACCAATTAAAAGCCCCAAACTTTAATTTGAGATCCTGACACTCTACTTTGTGCCGATAGCCATTCGTGCTCAACTAAGGTATATAATATGATAAAACGCGGAATCGCATATCCCTGCTTCGGGATATTACTTGGTATATTTAAACTTTAAACTTGATAGCTCCGCACTGGAGGTTAGTTAAAATGTAGTCATAACGCAGTCAAGAAGCTTGCTGAGAGGTGTGAATACTCCCTATCCCTTTCATCATAATCATCATGACCATTATCATCATCATTTATTTTCCCTTAAAGGTCCCAATGGGGCATTACATAAGGGGTTTGAAGCGTTTTGAATTATCCAGTGCTTCTGACAACCCAATTTCCTAAAACTCCTTTTCTAAACATCGCAAAGTGATTCTCAATGAGTCCTTAAAGCTTCTGCACAACGGCTAACAACATGCACACTGCATTTCAAATCTTGTGTCAGATCTCTCTGGTTGTCTGCGTTGATTTCAAGCGAATTTATTGAGTCATCGAACGTTTCCGATGACCAAAATACCTTGAGCCTCTCTCGCAAAACTTCACAGACGAAAACTTCCAGACACTCTCAAAATAGCACTTTAGCTAAGCAAAGCACTATCCAGCAAGACGACCTTGTGGAGAGACCACAGAAATTAATTTTAGGTGGAATTCGTTCAGGCCGGCCACGTTAAACTGCTCCGCAAAATTCGAGGTTATTAAAGAACAGATTTTTCTCTGCAGGAAGTAGCCGACACATCTATCGCATAAACACTTCGCAGATATTTGCAGAAAAATGATCAGGAATAAAGAAAACAAGAAAATACCGACTTCAATTTCGAATCAAATTTGTTTATTGACTTCTTGTTTGCACAACATAAAATTGTGATAAAAGGATAATAGAGAACATGATAAAGGTCCCTGACTTTATTATGGATTCATTAACGCTTGGGTTAATAATTGGGTCGAAGACATTAATACAAATAAAATAGAAATTAAACTGAACAAAGCTTCTCGCCCGCATTTATAAGTACGAAAATGTGAGTTAAACTTAGTTGATGGAATGTTTTTAAGGACCCCTCCCCACCTCACCACAAATGTGGAGCACGTTTGTAATAAGGGAGTAATTACTCCCCTATTACGGTGGTCCCGGGTTCGAACCGCGGACCTGGACGAATTTTCTTTAACTACAAAGTTTCCGAGAAATCTTAATAACTTTCTTTTTGTAGCCGTTCGGCTGCGCTTGGATGGATGCCAAAGAGTAATTACTCCCGTATTACAAATCTACTCCACATTGCCGTCCCAGTTAGCTCAGTTGGTAGAGCCACTGCTCCGGTGAAGCTATGGTCCCGGGTTTGAATCCCGGACCAGGACGAATTTTTCTTTAACTACGAAGTTTCTGAGAAAGCTGTATAGCTTTTTCCTTTGTAGCCGTTCGGTTGTGCTTGGGTGGATTCCAATGAGTAATTACTCCCGTATTACAAATCTACTCCACCTTGCCGTCCCGGTTAGCTCAGTTGGTAGAGCGACTGCTCCGGTGAAGCGGTGGTCGCGGGTTCGAACCCCGCACCAGGACGAATTTTTCTTTAACTACGAAGTTTCTGAGAAAGCTGTATAGCTTTCCTTTGTAGCCTTTCGGCTGTGCTTGGGTGGATTCCAATGAGTAATTACTCCCTTAATACGTTAAACTATACTTTGACTCCCCCTAACTCCCCAGCATTTTTTTAAACTTTCTCAGAGAAGGGCATGGAGTCCTTAGATGTCTGGTACGCGAGCCACCGTCCTCCGGCTGAGCATGGCTACAACTATCGTAGCGATGCGTACAACTTAATACGCAGATGCGTCCAAGAGCACGGACCAGGAAAAGAAAGAGACGACTGGCACTACGCAATACGAAAAGGTTAAACGAGTCAGAAAAAAAAAAACGAAGAGAATACGAGGCCAGCCGTGAGGGGGGGGGGGGGGGGGGGGTTATATGGCCATAAACCACGCGTACAGCGTGGCTCTCGGAGTATGCCTACACAAATACACGACCGGTGTTGCGTGGCAGTGGAGAAGACGTGCCGCGCCGGCTTAATTTACGGGGCACCGCGCCAAGCCGAGGTCGCGGAGGAGAGAGCGAGTTTCTTTTTTTATTATTTTATTTCCCTCACCCCCCCTTCTTTTTATCATCATCTCTCTCTCTTTCTCTCTATCCCACTTTTCTTTCTGGCACCCCTCATTTCTCTTTCCAACAGGTGGCGAGTTTTTTTCTTGTTTTTTTTTTCTGTACTCTCGCAAGCAAGTGAGACAGCGCCACCGTCCCACTTCAGGTAGCCTTGCAACTGGCAGTTCTGATTACTCAATTTGCGGAATAAAGACAAAGGAAGAAGAAACCGATCGTAGCAGACCACGTGCACAAACATGAGTTTATACGGTTCATCTGATGTGTACCACACGACCCTACCGAGAAATGTATATAGGTTTGAATGGGTCAACAATAGGATTGTGCCACGTTTGGTTCGGCTTTATTGAATTAACAACGTTCCAAACAGACTCAGGCTATGAGAAACCCCGTAGCGGAGGGCTCCGGATAATTCCGACCACCTGAGGTTCTTTAACGTGCACCGACACCGCACGGTACACGAACCTCAAGCTTCTTGCCTCCATCGAAATGCGACCGCCTCAGGAGGGTTCGAACCCGCAACTTCCGTGTACTTCGTGATGTCAGTGCACGCTGATTAACCTAAGGGGGTCGAAATTATTCGGAGCCTTCCACTAAGACATCTCTGAAAGCCCGAGTCACTTTGGGCCTTTAATCCTATAAAGCCAAGCCAAGTGCGCCACAATCCTATTTGCTGACCTTTTCAAACTAACACACATTTTAGTACGACAAAACTCAAACGCTCACCAGAACAGACCAAGAATCTTGTCACCGTACGTACGTTCACAGTTCATCGTACATACGTACGTTCTTACGATCTTGTGCCGTTGCCTAGCAACCCGAATTACTACCCGAGCTTACCGGAGTTACTCGGGTAAGCTCGGATAAGTTCGGAGGAGCTTCGCGCCAGCTGCGGATGAGGTTGCTCGGAAAGGACAACATGGGTCGCACAATCTCTACCGATGGCTTAACCGGTGGCAATCCCTACCGGTGGCTTAACCGCTGCGCCACTGCGCTGGTAGTGAGTGATATGAGGACTCGCCGCCATCTATGAATGTTAAGTAGAGAACGACCAATTATGCACACATGGGCATTAACCCACTCAAGGTATAACGTCATACTCTTAAGGCGGAGTTGAAGTGTCGCCTCCAATTGAATAAGCAGTACCTGCTTTCACACGTCTACTGGGTTTAAAAACGTTAAATCACTACAAATGTTACACCTGGGAGTAATACATGGGGAGGAGTAGTGACGAGTAAGAGACGCTGACCCGCAGCAGTAGCTTAGTTGTTACGGCGTCGGGCTGCTGACGTCGAGCTAGCAGGTTGCGTAAACCCCGGCCGTAGTGGTGGCATGCAAAACTTTCAAAAAAAAAAACCTGGTGCTGGAAGTCCGGTGCAAGTCAAGGAACTCGGATTGGTCGAAACAGTACAGGGTTAGTCTGGCATGTAAAACTTCACTTGCCAAGTCGTAACCCTAACCAGCGGGAAGAGAGTTTGTGTTGAAACTAGGCAGATGCACATTCGATGTGCGCGCACATGCGCTTTGTGTTTAAATGGAAATCTCTTGGAAATAGTTGAAAACATTAGGCTTAACATTCAATGTACATATACTTCGGTATGCACACAGAAATCAGGCATTAACCAAATTAGCACGCACGGTTGGTCAGGCAAGTACTACAAAAAGAAAGCAGAAAAAAATTATTGTATGCATTATCAAACAACGACGGCCCTTCTGCTGCAATCGTCTGCAAGGAAAACATGTCTTCAGGAGGCTCATTTAAAATCCTCGGAACATAGTAAATACACGTGACTTCGTCGCATCTGATGCAAGTTTTTGGCAAAAAAAATTTTGTTGGCGAGGTCGCAGCAGGAGTGCAGGCGTGAACAAAACACTTAATTCTATCACCCACATGTATCCTAATACGACAGTTTCACTCAATATAAGTTCAAAGTTGGGCATTTTCAGAAACGTGTACAAGATTAGAGTGATCATCCTGAAGAGATCATCCTGCACGTCATTTACTTGAAAAAAGTTGGCCAAATTAGTAGGTACAGTTTTTTACATTTATCGCCTGTGCAAAGCTTTGGCAAACAAACAGTTCGTTCCACAGGCTAACCTGAACATGAACACATGCACCTATACTAAACGACATCCCGAACATAGCAACGGTAGTTTTATTCGAAATAATTAGGGTAATCTATGTCAACTTTTGTGACTCCAATGATAGTAAATAAATTTCATGAAAAGGGCACTGACGTAATAAACATCCCTGTTATAGTGTTTCATATATTGATTTGCACGATCGAGTAATCTGCTTTTTGCAATTACGGTAAGTTTTGTATTACTTGATTTCGCTTTTCTCACAAACGTGCTTGTGTGTGCTTTCGTAAATGACTAAGTTGTCTATTAGTTTTCTGCAATTTTTTATGAGTAATGTTAGACATGCACGTGAAGGCATTAAAACGTATTCACGTAAACTTCGCGTTACATTTGTGTGTGCCGTTTTTAGATGCGTCCACCGATCCTGTCCTTGTACTCGATGGGTGATGGGAGCCCGTCAAGTTGTCTAAAACCTTTTCTGCAATCACCCCATGTATTTGGCAACTTTGCAAATAGAGATCTCACCTGATTTGATTTGGGTCCTTTTAAGGGCGAAGAGGACCCGTTTTATTTTTACCTTCAAATCTATTTGCGTCGCATTCGTGGGCGGTTATTGGGCCTGTGGGAATGGCGCCAGCCGCGCTTCATGGCAGAAAATAACGCAGGTTACTCATTATCTTCAGCGAGTGAGCAACAGATAGGACATGCCCACACATCGAGTGGCATTGACTACGACAGAGACAGCAAAGGAAATGAAAGAAAAAGCGACCAAAGGCTACACTATAAACAGAAAAGAGTAAAAAGGCAGTAAGTTGTCCTCTAGTACACTAGCTTTTATAAGGCTACACTATAAACGAAAAGGACTAAATAATAATAATAACAATTGGTTTTTGGGAAAAGGAAATGGCGCAGTATCTGTCTCATATATATCGTTGGACACCTGAACCGCGCCTTAAGGGAAGGGATAAAGGAGGGAGTGGAAGAAGAAAGGAAGAAGAGGTGCCGTAGTGGAGGGCTCTGGAATAGTTTCGACCACCTGGGGATCTTTTACGTGCACTGACATCGCACAGCACACGGGCGCCTTAGCGTTTTTCCTCCATAAAAGCGCAGCCGCCGCGGTCGGGTTCGAACCCGGGAACTCCGGATCAGTAGTCGAGCGCCCTAACCACTGAGCCACCGCGGCGGGTGACTAAAAAATAGAGTAAAGTGTTTTTTAACGCACTCATATCTATAAAAAGAAGTGCCCTAAAGGAGAACTTACGCCCTTTTTACACCTATACAGGCACTCCCTTTTATAAGGCTACACTATAAACGAACATAACTAAAAAGGAGTAAGCTGTCCTCTAGTGCAATCCTATTTATTTCAAGTTTAGAGTGTAGCTCTTATAAAAGGAAGCGCATTAAAGGATGGCTTACGCCCTTTTTACTATCATATAGGCGTAGCTAAGGAGGCGCTCCCTTGCGTACACGACGGGCTACCCCTGTTCGGAGACGGCACTCCGCGGTTCTTTGGCTGCACAAGCCTCCGGAGGCAAGACTGCCTGGCCCCCCAAGAGGGGAAGGACAACGCATTGTCTTCGGCGGCGGCAGCGGTCGTGCGTTCGCGGCGAGCCGCTCTCTCCGAGGGAGCTAATTCGGGAGGCGTCGGGGTGTGGGCCTCCGGGACCTCGTGTAGACGCAGGTATGCATCTTGGCTGGCGCGCCCCATGGAGGTGCACACAATATAACGAATTGAGCGGGCCAGCACGTCGACGACGGTTGGAACAAGGGGGGGGAGGGGGCTGTCGCAGGTGCTATGAAAGACGTGAATTTTTTTATGCTCTTGTAGTGAAGTAGTGAAGTGCGGGAGACGTATACAGTTGTGCCCCGTTATTACAACCCCCGTTAATATTGCCGCGAATTTTTGCAGTTTGTTCTCAAATCTGCCGCCACACCACCTTATCGCTTTCTTTGCGACGCAAGACGCGACTAGATTTATCTCGATTGATCGCAGCCAGGCATAGCTGATTCTACGTTGTTCCGGAATGCTCTAGTAACTTTGTACGCATTATCTCGAAAGTTCGCTATCAGCTTTAAATTGAGCACGGCCGACAGCGGCGGGCATTCTGTTCGACGACCGCCGAGCGCGCTTGTCGCTTCGCCGCCGCCGAGTGATTCAGTCCATTTTGGGTGCAAGACAGCCCAATAAACAGTTTTATTTTAGAAGACCCTTTCGTCCGTCTCGAATTATGGAGCATTTTTCTGGGGACCAATCTTTTTTCAATGCATTTACGACTCGTTAATATGGAAAATCGCTGTCCGGACAGTGGACAGGGCGACAATGCACGGAGCCTATTGAGACGCATGTATTTTTGTCCCGTAAATGTGGACACATGAATATGGTTCCGTTAATGTGGATCACATTCAGCAGTTGTCCCGCGAGTGAGTACACAGTTATTGAGAGGTGAACATTCGTAGTAAGAGATATACTTCATCACACCAATGGGCACTATCGTGACCTCATGAACCACTAGACGCTTCAAAGTGCTTCAACCTACACCGAATGATTTTCAAGATAATGGCGACCGGAGTGTTGCACCTAGAGCTGCTAAGGTTGCCCTATCTCAACTTCACTGTCCGCCAATATGCACGAAGCGCTATGTAATCATAAATGCTTTTTAAGAATATTTTGTGTTTGTCCTCCTGATTCGTGGCTACGGACGACTCGCTTTATGGACACTTTTGCTCTGGAACCAAAGTGTCCATATTAACGAGGCACGACTGCACATATTATGCTCAAAGAGGTAGCTACAACTGCAACATTTACGAAGAGATGCACCTAGTGGTTAAACTGACACTGAGACGCCGATTGAAGTTGCCCTATATAGATTAATTGCCGTGTTATGACAGAACATTGGATACGCTGACTGAAAACGAAGCGAGAACAGTTCGAGAATTGGAATACAGGTGTCGCCATCATTAGCCATTTTTGCAAGAAAATTGCGGCCTTCACCATCGTCGTCAACAACAAAAAAAAATCCTCATTGCCAGTTTCACTATAAGATATGTATTACCGATGCCGTCAGGATATTTGCTTATTTGCGGATCTCTGAGGTTAGACCACACCTCGCGCCATTCCTGACCACCGATAACGGTGTCCATGATCGTTTCGCTGTCAGCATAACGTTGAAAGTTTGATTGCGGTGGCGCAGAATATGATCAGTTTCCAACTTCAATTTCTCAGCTATGAGCAACGTAAACGGAGTCAGAGATAACTAAACAACCAAACTTTACCAAGAACAGAACGACATTGAAGCTGTCCTCAGTACGTTTTTAACAAAGGGTTGCAATACTGGCGAGGAGGAGCGCCAACAGGAGCGCAGCAAAAGCTGCAGCTACATCGAGCAACCCCGCGCAAATCGCTCTCTCAAGCCTACAGCTCCAAGAACATTGCCCGGATTTGCAGAATCACGTAAAGCTGGGGGAGATGGTAATAAATGAATCCTGTTTTTAACACTTCGGCTACATTAAACACACGGCTGAGGCAGAACATAAGAATGAAAACCACGCGATCCCTTGTTTATTGCCACGTTACCGGCTGTAGCCCCAAGAGATAAACAACGAATTTCACCCCAACGTCACCTTCGCCCTCACTTCAGCGTTTGTAAAGGGATACAGACGCAAGTGTCACCACCATATTCATCGTCAGCAGCAGCATGGCTACATCCGCTGTGGGAAAACACGCCTCTCCCATAGATCTCAAGTCAGCACTGACCGGCTTCCATCGCGGCCTCGCCTCGTCACGTGACCTTCGGTCACCGCGTTCAACGTTTTGTCTCCACTTGTAATCCACTCTGTTACCCTAGAAGCGAAGTGCTTGTTCGTCCTGTTAATCGAATGCCTCGACCACGTTCATCTGCCCTTTGTGGCTACCCGAGCAGGGTGCAAACGGTTTTAGTGGGCCCAGACTTCCACCTCTACTCGCCACATCCCATCGCCACGGAGGGGGGGTAACCCTTTCGCCAAGATGTTTCGTATCAGGCGAGGATTTTTTAAGAAAAAACGGAAAAAAATGAGGAAAGGGGAGGTTCGACTTCCCCTTTTAAGCAAGAAATCTTCTGCAGCCAAACTAGCGCTTATGGTCTGCCTTTTCTGCGACGAAAGTTCCAAAAATTCGTTGTCCGAATCGGAGCACACCCCTCAGTCACACACTGCTATAGCCCTTGTCCCGCACTCACGACAACCAATACGAAGAAACAATAGGCGCCAAATTGCGCGCACGTTTGAAACGTGTATGCCGGCGCTGATTGCAGTCACTGCTGTATACCCTTGTCAACGCGGCAGACACAATGCTTCTCACAGCTGACTCACGAAGGAGGACAGTGGAGAGAGGTCGCCCTCACCATACTTAACGATGGAAGTTGGAAAGGAGACAATAAGGCGCTATGCCTCTCAACCGGCTCATTGCCAAGAATTCACGAGGATTGCAGCGCACGCTGAGGGGTGTTGGAGTACGAACCGTGGCCCGAGCCCACTCTGTTGCAAGCGAGTCTCTGGAAGACGCCGACGAAAGAACAAAGAAACCGTGCGCGCAGTACGACGCCATGCATGCGGCCGGTCGTCAAGGCACCGTCATTCCTTTTCCTATTCCTTCGCCTCCTTTGCCCTCCTCTTTCTCTCCCTCCCCCTTCGCGAGAGGCAACCCAGCACGTCACATCCCGAACTCTGCCCACGAATGACTAGTTCCTAGAAAATTTCACTAAATGATCGAGCTCTCATTCGATTACTCGACAACGTAGACCTGACATTTTTTTTAACTAGCACTAGTCTCGTTCTTTCCTGCTCGTTCCTCTCCTTCATAATGCGTCCTTGCCAGCTCAGAAGCTAAAGACACTGTCGAGTTTTTGAAGTTTAGTCGATTTATAGGCGACATTGAAAACCTGAGAGTTTGGTTCCATCAGTAACTTGCAGTCTACCCTTTTTTTGCCGTTGAACTTACGCGTGCATTCAATGATAAAAACAATTTCATCGCTTTGATTACCTCCTCAGAGTAGTGTCGATCTCCTGACATCACCGTATCATGCAGAAGCACGCAGTTGTGCTAGCCAGCATCATCCATTATACCTCTCCCAGCATCCCAGCTCTTTACATCGTCGCCACCAAGCAATGAGCCCACAATCACTTCCGCTATGCCCACAGAGACTTCCACCATACCCTCCACCATACCCTGTACCGTTGACCTTGTCACCAGTATGGGATACACCACCACCGTTTCCACTATGTCCAGCATATTTCCGTTATCGCCATTAGCCACCGTCATTTCTGTATGTGCATCATGGGCTGTAATGGTCATCATGGGCTGTATCATGTATGGCCATCATGGGCTGTCAGGTCACCGGCTCGTATCTTATCTAGACGGCGCTCTAAATGGGGCTCCTTCAAATCTCCCTCTCTCTGCATGGCTGAAAACGCGCATCTTCGTCTCTTTGTCTCTTTATGCGCTTTTTAAACCAAGCATTATAACCAACTTGCCCCGTGTCATACTTAGCGTGCGACGCTGTCAAACCTAGCCCCCCTATTCGTCCTGGTTTCGCTCGCGCCCTGAAATTAATTCACCGAAAGTGCTCAGACTAACAACGCGTACAACCTCTGCACGTTTCTTATTGTGTAAATAGTTTTTGTGCATATTACACCTCCCCCATATCCTCTCTTCCTGTCCCCTCACCTCTTACATTTCATTTCTCCATTCTGCCTGCTATCCTTTATTTCCGCTGCCCCAGCTCAGGTGCTTCAGTACCGATGGCAGATGCCGGGGCTAGCAAAAACCTTTTCCTTAATTTTTATTATTATTTTATTAAAAAACACTACTACTACAAGTGCTCAGTAAACAATTCAGAAATCAGTTCAGTCGGACGGATCCACAACTGGATTCCTCCTATACATTGAGAAAAAAAATTCGCAGGGGCGCCTAATTACTTTATATGTTGATAACGCCATATCATTCATAGAAGCTGTTGATGCCTTTACCGGAAGTGACGCCACTTCCTTCCAGCCAATGAGAGAATTTTACGACCGACGCCGTATTTGCTTCCCGATGAGGCTCTTAATGATATGGCATTAATAAGCTGTAAGGAAGCGCAAACATGCCGTGACATGCAATGCCTTGTATTCCGTTTCATACCCTGCCACGTTCCCCCCCCCCCCCCCCCCCTTTCACAGAGGTCTGGAGAAGTACAGGAGCAATACGCGGCGCGGACGTGTCACTCTTTGCGTGTGCGTAACTCGCGCAGCTTTCCCAGCGTTCGCTGCAGGCAGCGAGTGACACGAAGCATGCGCGTTCGGATGATTCGCCTTTCTCGGCCCACTCCAGAGGCCCGAAGAAAAAAAAAACAAGCCGCGGGAATCTACTACGCCCCCACGACACCACACTACGATACCAGGGCAAGGGAAAGGTCCTTGATGTCGAGTCACTCCCTCTTCTCTTCCCTTTGCTCACACCCTTGGCAGGGCTCCATTGCTCTTCTTCCAGTGCTGGGGCGCGAGCGTGTAGCAATAACCGCAGCGAGCGATGCTTCTTGCGTGTGCGGCTCGTTACGCGCGGGTTACTGATCGTCGCCACCGAGAGCGTGTGACGTGGCGGGGGCGCCCGACGAGGCGCGACAGCCGTCGGCGAGGAGCACGTAATTGCTCCCAGGAGACCGTGCTACACTAGGGATGAGGGGCGCACGAGGGTGCTGCAGTAAGTGGAATTGAGTGCGCGGTTTGCCGCTGTTGGCGTAACCTTTTCCGCAGCTATAGACGTGCTGTAGTCGGATACAACTCAAGTACACAGCGATTTTTCCCCGTCAAAGGAACCCCTTCCAGCCAATGGCGTCGGTCCATTCTGATGACCCCGATAGGGTGATAATGCAGGGAGCGGCGCCAAAATAGAGAGAGGAGTCTATCCCCGACCACAGAGGGAAGGGGCAAACGTGGTATAGTTGTATACATTCCAAGAACGCAGCGGCTTTTCTCCGTCAAAGGACCCTCTTCCACCCAATGGCGTCGGCCGATTCTCATGACCCTGCTACCCTGGCAATAATGGGAGCGGCGCCACAACGGAGAGAGGTGTCTATACCCGACCACAGAAGGAAGGGATTATCCCCTTTCATCTACCATTCCCTGCTTTGTAACACCAGCAGTATCATGAGAATCGGCCGACGCCATTGGCTGGAATGGGCTTCTTTGACAGGGAAAATCCGCTGCGTTCTTAAGTTGTATCGGACCATAGTCTTCCGAGATCTAAAGCGTCTTCATAGCGGCAGTTGGAAGAGTAGCAGAGGTGGTGCAAGTATTTGCAAAAGCATACACATTTGATACCTCTCAAGAACGAAGCAGTAACTACCCTCAAAGGGATACCCTCCAGCCAATGGCGTCGACCGATTTTGATGACACCGCGGCTAATCGCTGGCTGACAGCCTATAATGTTAGCACGACGGAATTCTAAGCACCAACGACGGTTGGAGACACCGCTGCGGTAACCGTTACATTCTAAACACGAATACGCCTATATGGGAGTAAAAACGGAGTAAGGCGAAATCAACCGCTCTACCGTTTATGGGCAGGTTATGCTGTCCAAGTTCCGCAGCAAATTTCCAAATCTAAATATACGAAATTCCTTCTCCTCGCAACACAGGCAAACTCGCACTTAAAAGCACAGCAACTCAGCGAATTAGCAATGGGAGGAGGTTTTAAACCCGGTACCGAAAGTCCTGAGGTTAGGTAATAGAGGAGGTGAAAACTTCGATTAAAATCTTCGTAACTGCTAGAATTTCCCATATTTTGAGGAGGGAATTTTTTTCTGTTGCCAACAGTAAGTATTCCACAGATTTAGTGATAAAAATCTACCCCGGAGCTTGGGCAGCATATACCCTGCCCGGTAAAGGGAGTGCGCCTGAGTACAGTTTACTCCTCTTTTTACTCCTTTAGTTTTTAGAGTGTAGGGAAGGCTACAAAAAAGCCAGGTAAGATTTCAACGCCTCGGAAGGCATTATTCGTGGCTGGTTTGTTTACACACCAAAACAGAAACAGCGGAGAAAATCCGCGAACACGCAATAGAGAACTGCGAATAGCAACAGCTGCGGCTAGAAAAATTAACTTTGTTCAAAGTTACAAAGAAAAAAGTTTTCCCAGAAAGGGCAATCTTCCAGGCGCTTGCCACTAACAGTCTTCAGTACTAGGTGGCGGTTTTGTTCTACCACAAAATCACACAATGCGCACACAAGCAAAAAAAAAAAAACTCGTGTTGCGATTGACGGAACTGAATGTAATCGAAAAATGGTTTCTGTTTACAGGGGATAATCGAAAAAAAAAAGAGGATCTCATTGCACGCGTCGTGCGCTGTTTGGAAGCCTACAGGGACCTGAAATCTAATGCCGGGAAATCCGCCCAAACAACAATCCATGACACGGGTTTCTGTAGCCGCTGCTGCGGAATCAATCGAAATACGGACGTCTTTCAGAGAAAGAGGATCTGTCTTTTGCAACGGATTCGACAGAGGGCGGCCGCAAACAGACACAACCCAGACATCAACGCTTAAAGCATCAAAAATGCCGCTCCCTGCATTGTCACGGTAACAGAGTCATGAGAATTGGTAGACGCCATTGGCTGGAAAACCGTCTTTTGACGGGTAAAAGTTGCTGCGTTCTGGAGTCGTATCCCACTATAGAAGGTAATATTATGCAATGAAAATAGATTTGAAACACAATTAAAATTGGAACAGGATAACGAGAGGATAGATATATTTCAGTGGATTGAAATAGAAATAACCGACGGTCGAATTTCGATGGAGGCGAAATTCTAGAGGCCCGTGTACTGTGCGATGTCAGTGAACGTTAAAGTACCCCAGGTGGTCGAAATTTCCGGAGCTTTTCACAACGGCGTCTCTCATAGCCTGAGTCGCTTTGGGACGTTAAACCCCCATAACCTAACCTAAACAGTGCCGGTGTGTTCCATCGCATGATTCCGTAACGTAGCGCGAACAAAGTCGCGCGATTGGCTTGACTGCATTCGCCATCTGATCAATGAGAATGGATAACGCCACCAGAGAGCCACGGCCTCTCGCGCGTTCGGTTTGAGATTGGCTGAGACCAGCTATAGCTTCCAAAACGCTGGAGCGCTCTAGTGAGGTAGGAAGGAGAGTATTGAGGGGAAGGGTGCGGAGGAGGAGAGGAGAGGGGTGAAAGCAAAATGCGCGGCAGGACCTTGTTTTCCTACCCTTGACTTTCACTCGGCACGGAAAGAACGGAAATAGCGAAGCTGGCTCCAGAACTAGAATGGGAGCAGCAAACAAAGGACACGCGGAAAAACAAACAGAAAGAAAACAAAACGTACAGCGGCCGGGACCTCAAGACATAATTCAGACATTGAAAGGTGCGCACCGAGTCATTCTCTAACCGGAGTTACCAACGTGGCCGCGGGCGCCCTTCTTTTCCGAGACAACAGCTTCCCAACGGGGAGGAGGGATGAAGGGAGAGGAGGTGACACGGAGGAAAGGGCACCCGCCCGCCCGCATGCTAAAGGTGCTGGCGGGGAGGCGCTGGACCAAAAATAAGCCGGCGGCGACGCAGGGGCGCGGTTCATCAATCCTCACACGCGCGTCGAAAGGAACGCGGGACGCGAACAAAACACGTGCACGCGGGACGTTGTAACACTGGTACGTTCTACGTGAAAAAAGAGGTGACAGTTCCGACCAGCGCGGGCAAGGTGTTGTGACACAACCGGAAGGGGTCAGACAGTGACTAAAGCAAGTCACGCGCGTGACTTGTTCGCTGCCCAGTGTTTCGCAGGGTGCGTCGCCCATTCGGCTGTTCTTGGTATTCAAAGGTACGGAGAATGTTGGTTGCCACGTGTTCGCTTACTGTGCGATTCCAAGAGCCCAGGGCTGTTTGATTCACCGACCATGCTCCCGAACCAAAGGGGCTTAAAAAAAACCTCGAGGTGCTGGTTTTCTTCGAACTCGAGTCGAGAGGCTCGCGACCTCGACGACTACACGAATAAACTGATGACTACACTCCTTCGTGATTCTCCCGCCTGGAGTCGTGGTTTCCGAGCTACAAGCATGCGATCAAATCGACAGACTCGAGTTCTGGGGTTTCGCGAACTTAACAAGACAAGAAACGAAACCCGTTGTTGCTGCTCCGTATTGCATGATCCTAGCGAGAACACGAGGACTCTTCTAGAGACAATAAGAAAGGAGTAGTCGGCAGTTTATTCGAGTAGTCGTTGTGAAAGTGACTCCGAATAAAACGAAGGGGTTTTTAGCGTGGGCCTCCTTCATTAGGCTAATGGCTGAGGGACATTCTACGACGTGAAAACACAGGGACAGTGAAACATTGTCATATCTTCCCCGAGGAAAGGCATTCTTCTTCAAGTTCTTTCGTTACTCGCATCAACTCAGGCGCACCCCAACTCTTTATTTTCATCATCATCATCATCATCATCATCATCCTTACTACACCCACTGCAGGGAAAAGGCCTCTCCCATGTCTCTCCAATTAACCCTATCCTTTGCCAGCTGCATCCACCCTTTGCCTGCAAACTTCCTAATCTCATCCGCCCACCTAACCTTCTGCCGCCCTCTGCTACGCTTACTTTCTCTTGGAATCCACACCGTTACCCTTAATGACCAGCGGTTATCTTGCCTTCGCATTACATGCCCTGCCCAAGCCCATTTCTTTCTCTTGATTTCGACTAGGATGTCATTAACCCGTGTTTGTTCCCTTACCCGCTCTGTACGCTTCCAGTCTCTTAACGTTACACCTATCATTTTTCTTTCCATAGCTCGTTGCGTGGTCCTTAACTTAAGCTGAACCCTTTTCGTTAGCCTCCACGTTTCTGCCCCGTAGGTGAGTACCGGTAAGATTATGCTGTTGTACACTTTCCTCTTGAGGGAAATTGGTAAACTGCCACTCATGATCTGCGAGAATTTGCCATAAGCGCTCCACCCCATTCTTATCCTTCTTGTTGTTATCTCCCTCTCATGATCCGGATCAGCTGTCACTACCTGCCCTAAGTAGACGTATTCCGTCACACTTTACTTTATGCGCACCCAACAGGTCCGTCCATTTGCGGACATAAAGGCCCGTAAAGGAACATAGACGACGGAAAAAAGGGAGACCTCCCATCGACGTCCCAGCGTCGTCAAACACGAACGAAGACCCACAGACGAGGAGGAAGACGTGCCTCTCTTCGACAAAAGCGCCCGCACAGCCATAATCTAGAGTAGCGCTCCGCTGCGCCGTTCGAGAGGCTGTTTATGCATTCACAACGGGCGGTGCCGCACGCGCCACCCGCATTCGGCTCGCCACGCTTGGCTGAGCTCGATTATTAGTTGTGACATGTCTTTGACGGAGAGTGCGGCCGCGGCGACGATTGCTCTGCAACGCAGGGGGGGCAAGAGTTATTTCGGCGACGCAGGACGCCGCAGCAGCACCTGTCGTGGCCGGAATCGTGTCATTAAAAGTCGACTCTATGGTCGGATACAACTCAAGAGCAAAGCGGCTTTTTCCCGTCGAAGGACCTCCCTCCAGCCAATGGCTTCGGTCGATTTTCATAAGCGTGACAGTGCAGGGAGTGGCGAATGAAGGTGCACACCCCAATAAAAAAGGTCTATAGACAGTCTATAGACTCCTTATAGACTCTATTGTCTTCCTATAGATGTTTATTTTGTCTATTCATAGTCAGTAGACTGTCTATAGACAAAAATCTACTAAAAGTGTATGACCATAAATCCATAGATTGTCTATAGACTGTCTATAGGATTTGTATTACCTATAGACTGCTCTCAGGGGTTTGTCTATAGAGAGTCTATAGACTTTATAGACCGAAGCCCATGGAAAGTCTGTAGATTGCGTAAAAAAATTTTGTAAGGGCATATTCCCCTCCCTCCATGGTCGGGGAGTGAGTTACAACTCAAGAACGAAGCGGCTTTTCCCTCCCAGAGGACCTACTTCCAGCCAATGGCGTCGGTCGATTCATGAGCTTGCTAGCTTGATTATGGAGGGAGCTGCAGATAGAAGGGGACAGTCCACTCCCTGCATTGTTATGCATCATCACGCCGCTACCTGCATTGTCACACCACCAGGTTCATGAGAAAAGGCAGACGCGATTGGCTGGAAGTGGGTCCTTTGGCGGGGAAAAGACGCTTCGTTCTTGAGTTGTATACGACTAATGATATTATTTCAATACACTAGAGCTGACGATCCCGTAATATTTATTATAAATATAATCCTTATTTACATAGAGCGTTTCTTGAAATACTAAGCAAAACCACTTGTCAGACAGGCAAAGTCACAGAAAGCGAGGCCGAGCTTCACGTCACACACATACTGTGACGTCATCGTTGCCGAGAAAACACTCGTGAACTTGCTGAACGGCTGAAGTGGAGGGACTTCACGATGAAGAAGGGTCTGCGAACGATAACCCCTTCGTAAAAACCAGACCAGTGCGTTCTTCTCAGCAAGCACGAAGCGGTTAGACTACTGCCGAGCCATGCAAGCGATGCAGCAAACGTAGGGCTGCCCGTAGGAATCGCTCCAGCTGAGCTAGCAGAACGACGGACTTTAAGATAAATATTCACAAAACCAAACCCGCATAGGATTTTGGAATACCATGCGAATCGAGAGGACAGAGAGGACAAGCAGCAGTAAAATTTTCATTAAGATGCACGGATCTAGAAAAATTCCCGGGGTTGTTGCACTTCAAGCAGCTCCCCCCCATAAGAGCCCATGCGCTGATGGAAAAGCCTGGTAGGGGGAAGGCCCGGGATTAGGGGATTCTGCCCAGCTCTTGTTACCAAAGGCTGATACCGTTCCACAATTAGCGACATTGTACGTACGAAAAAAGAAAAATGTGTGCAGGAAAAACAGCCCTCTTTATAGACGAAACCTGCTCTAGCGTTTTAATATTGTAAAACGTGAGCTTGGTCAATATTGATTCGGCTGTGAACACTTTTTTGAAAGGAAAGAACGAGGGTAGGGGGCTGCTGTTGCGGGGAGCTGCATAAAGTGCGCTGTCTTTCCCACTCTGAGAGAGGGTTAAAGTTCTGGAAACTTTTTGTTTCTCACAGCCCGAATCGTTTTAGATACGACACCCCGTATATATAAGCCTTGCATCAAAGGTCCAGGAGACGGCGGTATGTCTAAACGAGATTTTGAAGCGAAAGCTCTACTACGCTAGGTTTTCAAGAAGGCGGCGTCAGTGCAGTCACGTGACAGGTGTCACGTGGCGTCAAGTGCAGGTTATATGATATGACCTACTGACGTCATCACAATCTGTCCACCATGGCAGGTGATAATAATAATAATTGGTCTTTGGGGAAAGGAAATGTCGCAGTATCTGTCTCATATATCGGCGGGCACCAGAACCGCGCCGTAAGGGAAGGGATAAAGGAGGGAGTGAAAGAAGAAAGTAAGAAAGAGGTGCCGTAGTGGAGGGCTCCGGAAAAATTTCGATAATTTCGACCAGCATGGCAGGTGGCTACTGCCCCATCGGGCATTTCATCGACGCTTTACAGACACTCCATTCGGCAGTGTGTGTGGCGTTTGTGAACGTAGCCAAGCAAAGGAAGCTTTTGCTTCTCACCAGGGTTAACCAAAGTTTAATCCACAGCTAATTTTTTCCGGATCACTTCGCCGCCTTTGAGAGCCTCGAGAGAAGCTCTACGTGACTTGCGTGACAACGACCGTTAGCGTTAGATTTAGTTAAGCGTGACCCATGAAATGCGCGGTTAAATAGTATACAACGAAGAGGGCGGCAATGTTGCGACAACGTCGCCCGCCTCAGTGACCCCGCACTCACAGGTCGTTTGTATGCAGACGTAACCGCTCCCCCCCCCCCCCCTTCTATCTTTCCGCTCAGTGTTGCCGACAACACAGCAGTGGAGCAGGGACAATAGGGGTTTGTTGCCACTTCGTTGCGCGCTATTTGCGGGTCGCGAATGAGGGAGCCGACAAGGGGGCGAGCGATAAAGGGTCTGCGTGTGCGGGCCATCGTCTGGGGCGATGATGTAAATAAGAGCGGTGACGGGGCACGCCTGAATCCTCGCGCACTTTGTGCAAACAGGCACTATAAGCATGCAAGGACTAAAAGTGATAAAAGGGGTTAGGGCCTACATGAGGTGTCACAGCAGTTAGTCCCTAAAACAGCAACCATTACTCACTTAAAGGGAAACCGAGGAGACATTGAAGTTGACCAGTATGATAATGGTACCGCGTTCTAATCACAAATGGACCACTCTCATGGAGAACGGAGCTTTTATAAGCTAGAAAAGGCCGAAAACCGAAACGCAGGTGTCGCCTCCACCGGCCGATTTCGGAACTATAATGTGCGCGCCGACACCATTTTTACGCTGATCACAGAGGCTACGCTACGCCGCCATTCACTTAAGAATGGTGATCACGGAGTTCTTTTCGGAAAGGACATCACGAGTTTGAATAGACTGGCGGGAAAATTTTTAAATTAAGTTTTCTAGGTAATAAATACGTCTTTTGCTACTGGAAAAACGTCATCATAGCTAGAAATAGCCCGAGAATAAACTTCTATTGAGAAAATTAACTGGGTGGAGTTGTGCCCATCAATAAAGCCTAAATAAAAAAAAAGATAGCAGCTACAGTTCGTCAATCTCCCCATGGACTAATCGTTTCTCCTGAGGACTAAGTGGTGCAGTTAATCCCACTTTACGCAACATTTTTGACGTAGGGTGTGTACTTGCATCAGGGAACCCTCAGGATTATGTGCGTCGTTTGTGGGCGTCTTGTTCTGTTTCCTGGTTTAATACGTCATTACGTCAGCATTTTTGTATCGGCTTTCGTGCCGACTAGTCGCAGAATGCTACATATCTGATTGCGAAGATGATACGTTCATCACAGACACCGGCACAGGTAGCATTACAGATAACAGCGCAGCTGGCGTCACAGATAGCGGCACAGGAAGCGTCATAGCTCCCAACAGACTGGGTGCCTTAAAAAAAAAATAATCTCGATGAGGCATTTCTCTCCGAACTTTTAGATTGTGCACGCCGTTGACGGTTGAAGTTGAGTGACGTAAGATAAAAAAAGCGAGGAGGATCGTTCAGCAAATCTTGTCTCCCGAAGTATGTCACTTGTTTAAGGGAGGAACTCAAAGATACCACATTAGAAAAGATGTTTGGGACGGCCTCGTTTCCGCGATTGCCTCCATTTTCGACGCTACCTGCATGCTGCTGGCTGCTAATTACCTCGGAACTACTACGCACTTCCTGCGTATGGCACTATGCACGGGACGCGTCGGTAATGAGAGGCATAAGGACGTTCATGCCGACCTCTGGGCGCGACGGGCTAATGCGGATATCCCGCTGTCAAGGCGGCATGCGCGACCACCCGCATGCGTACAGCGTACTGCGCTGTGGGGGCTTGGGAAAAGCTAGGTGGCAGTGGGGGGTGGGGGGGGGGGGGTCTGAAAGAATCCCGCCGCGCAATATCGCCATAGCTCGACCGGCCCGCGTTGCGTGTTCTACGCAGCAGCTGTACCGCCTATGCCTCTACGATGCGGGCGAACTTATCGCCGTCCGTTATTGCATGCTTGTTAACTGCTCTATAGGCACACTAGTTGGCTCAGGAATACACAGTCGCGCGATTTAGCTGCGTGCAAAAAAAAAAGGGGGGGGGGGATTGGAGTTTGCGAGAAGAAACGCGACGTACTATCGGGGACAAAATATGCGGGACGCGAGTTCTTGGAAAAACGTTTATTGTAACAAGGTGGAGCTAGAATAAACGTTTTTGCAAGAGCTCGCCTAATAAGCCTGGACTCCATGTACGCGAAAACTCACGCGAACGCGAAGGCGACGGCGGCGGCGACGGCTGGCGTTCGCTCTGTCGCTTGTGGGCAACCTCCATGCAAGCGAAGGCGGCAGGCGACGCGAACCCGCGACGTGCGCAGCGGACTTTGCGCACTCAAGCTTAGAAACACGCCCGTAACCTGTTCTCTCTCTTAATACTTTGTGAGTGTGCCTCATAGTCAGGGCCAAAGGAATATTTCCTCTACGGCAGCGGTGTAGCGGCAGTGGAGATAGCCACAGGCGTGCTTGCGGAGACGAAGTCACATCACGGGTTCACGGGGGAGGTGTGCTTTCGTTCGGTGCCTGTGCACTCCGGCTTAGTAAAAACACTCCCATAAACTGTCACCGCAACCTGATTGTAAGTGAGCAAACTATAATATACCACTGAGAATGCGCGCCGCGAGTGTTTCTGCACAGTTGGAGCGCAGCGGCACGGTGGATCGAGCGCCGGTACCCGCGGCTCGACACGCATCTCTCCCTGCAGTACGCCCGCTCGCGTAGCCCGCTCCAAATGCTGTTAACCCTCCGCACCCAACAAGTAGATTGTTTTAATTATTTAAATCATGCGGGTCTGCCTCTCAGCTACAAAACCAAATATTTTCTCGGCGGTGGCGATGACCAAGACGACGGGCTGGTAGGGTTTCGTGAGATGTGCCCATGAGAAACCGTGGACAAACCGGAAACGGCTTTGGGGGGCTCTGATTGGCCAGTCGCGTGGGGGACTTCCGGGCGACGAGCGAAATTTTCTGTGGGTGCAGATCCGAGCGACACGGCAAGCGACAAATGCATTTTGCTTCGCGCGACGGCGTCGCTCGTCGCTTGCCGCCGTCGCCTTCGCGTTCGCGTGAGTTTTCGCGTACATGGAGTCCAGGCTATATAGCTACCAGAGGAAGGGGCATTTGGGCCTTTCATACGTTCATACAATATCAGGCGACTGGGCACCGAAGTGCAGCTGCAAGAAACGTTCCTCCATGAACTACCGTCCCGCAAACTGTCGTCCCCGATAGTACAGGCCTCGCCGTGAAACGTAGTGCTAATAAGCTAGCGATAATTGGCGAAAACCTAAGGGGAATGTTAGGGAGGCGGGCAAGAGGGAGGGGGGGGACTGGCCAAGAAGAAAGGAATGAGTTGAGTTTAGGTTGTTGCAAGCCACAGGTCGAATTAGCCTTGCGGATTCTGCCGGCAATTGCTCCACCGTACGAAGTGAGGAATTCAAAGGCTAGCAACAGGAAGATATTTGTTAAATTTCCGGAGAACAAAAAGGAAAAGAAAACATCAAAATGCCGCAGTTCCCCGCGCTAATGACATTCCTATCGCAATGGCAACTGCATCGTCATGACCATTATCAGCATCATCATCAGCAGCAGCATCAAGGGCTACCGCCTCATCAGGTTCACTCTATCACGAAGTCATTTCCCAGAGCACTATATTATCCCAGTCCTGCGCCAGTTGCCAGCCTACCAATCCCGGGAAGCTTCCTAAACTCCTATCCCCTGACCTGACATTCGGCCATCCCAGCTAAGGCGATCCTGTAAGCCTAAAAAAGCCTGTAGAAACACGTGGACTGCGCAGAAAAACTAAAGCACGTTGCAATTCAGCAACTATAGTTCGTTCTTCATCGTTTGCTAGAGATTAGCGACAACGCGCTCACATTAGGGTACAAAGATACACAATTTGGCACCAATTACAAATATCAGCTTCCGTCTACATAGAGGAGTAAAAGTCTGACCAACCGCTTTCTTGAGAAGACGAATCGCATGCAAAAAAAAAAAAAAACACGGGCCTCTTGCGCGCCATTGAAGCAAACGAGACACTGGAGCGTCTGAACATCTGGAACCTCTCACTTCACAGTTCCGTCCCTGTAAGCCTCAGGCCTCCCCCCCCCCCCTCCCCTGGCTCACAATACCACTAACGGGGGAAACTGATGGGGTGAATTTTTCCACTGGACAAACCACGGAAGTGCATCGCGTTTATCAGTCACGAGTGACGTCAATGGACGACAAACACCAAGACGCATTCGGGGGAAAAAAAAATGCATCCGATGCGCTTACCGCCTGAACAACACTAGTGATATACACAGTGTAGTTCTGCGTATTGTTTCCTGCACGATGACTGGCCTAACCACCGAAGCTCGAATGTCAGTGGCTAAAATTCGATGCACTGATCGCGCTCGACATGACATGGGCTATTTGCGATGCGTAATTTTAATGTGAAAGCATTAGTCGGCGACGTCGACAGTAGTAAAGAAATGGCACAGTATCTGTCTTACATATCGTCGGACACCTGAACCGCGCCGTAATGGAAGGGATAAAGGAGGGAGCGAAAGAAGAAAGGAAGAAAGAGGTGCCGTAGTGGAGGGCCGCGGAATAATATCGACCACCTAGGGATCTTTAACGTGCACTGACATCGCACAGCACACGGGCGCCTTAGCGTTTTTCCTCCATAAAAACGCAGCCGCCGCGGTCGGGTTCGAACCCGGGAACTCCGGATCAGTAGCCGAGCGCCCTAACCACTGAGCCACCGCGGCGGGTAAAACGCGTGGCGCGAAATTTTAAAGCGATGCGTGGCACCAAGTTTGAAAACTGAAAATGGGGAATTGGTAGAATTTGATAAAGTGAGACAACTATTTGTGCTAATAAACCGTAGCGGTGGCCCAGTCGTTTGAGCATCCGCCTCGCATGCGGGAGGTGCGGGGTTCGATCCCCAGTGCCGCGGAGTACCCACAGGTGACACAATTGGTACAAGCTTTCCCCTGCCTAGTGCTCGGCTTCTTTAGGGTGAAATCCTTGGGAAGTGGGTCTCTGACCTCACCTTGAGAAAAAGAACCTCGTGCCATGGCGCTCTTTGGCCACAGATGCCCTTGTGCCATAAAAATTCATCATCATCTTCATTCGTGTTAATTGGAAAAGTGGATGAATTTACATCACTGCTTAATCGAGTAAATGTGAGTAGATGGGACAAGTGAAGCAAAGAGAGGCAAAGAGAAACGAGGAGGCGTCAATGCTTTCGCATTCTTCCAAACTGGGCCTCCGCAGTGACCTTTAAGTTTTGCCCTTGCTGATCTGCTGGAGCTTGAATTTGAAAGATGTTTCGCTTGGACCCCATGACTAGCCAATGACGATGAGTCCAATAACTCCTTTGTATTTAGCATGACATGCTATAAATAATTAATAACGAGCAAACAAAAAAGATTATGCACGGATATGTCATTTTAGCTATGAATAGATATGGGCAGGGCATCTAGCTCCGGGAATATATAACCGATGGTGCCTTAGGGTATGGGAGTGGATTCCACGAGAAGGCAAACATAGCAGGTCACGTCAGGGAATCAGGTGGCCGGATGAGATTAACGGGTTTGCGGAGATAAGTTGTCAGCAGATGGCTCGGGACAGGGCTAATGGGAGATTAACAGAAGAAGCCTTCCCCCCCCGGTGATGGAGTGGTGTACTGTGCGATGTCAGTGCACGTCAAAGAAACCCAGGTGGTCGAAATTTCCGGAGCCCTTCACTACGGCGTCCCTCATAGCCTGGGACGTTAAATCCAATAAATCAATCAACCAACCAGTGACGACTGATGATGGTGATAACTGCGCCCTCTTGTTATCTCGCATTGTAGCCAAGCGTTGGAGTGAAAACCGCAGGAGAAGACAGCTCAAGCGCTTGTGGTGTCCTGTCCCCCTGGTCTTCGTCATTCCGGAGCACGCCTTTGCTCCAGTACTGCACGGAAGTTGTGGATGTGTATAGCGGAGAACGGCGAACAGTGGCGCCCTTCCACCCACGCGCACGTGCACTATATAACAGCACTGGATGCGAGGGAGGTCTTCAAGGCCGTGCCCCCTGCCGGCGGCGTTCGGGCACGAGACGGCGGCGCCACCGGAGCGGAATATTCTCGAGCTCGTTAATGCCGGGGGCTCAATTAAAGCCTCGACGACGGCACATCTCCGCGTCGACGACGACAAGCAAAAAAAGAAAGAAAAAGCAAAGCATCTCGGCGCCTCGCTGGCTACGCTCCTCACGTAGATCTCTCGCGCTGTACTGCGCCGAGCGTAACATACGCCACAGGCTCGATACGGCGAGACAGGGGAGAGCCGGAGAGAAAAAAGAACGGGGGGGGGGGGGGGGGGGGGAGAGAACATGGCCGCAAACGAAGTTTGGAGCACACGCAGATCGTACTGAGGCGTACTGCTCAGCGTCTAAGCCCTCAGGCGTCAACAAGATCTCCTCCGTGACAGCTGCTCCGCCTATTGTGATTCCGACGTCGTCTTAGGTCAAGACTGCCCCGCAAAGCAGAAAAAAAAAGACTCCTCCCTCTTTTCCTGGGGCGTGTATATACATAATATACACACGCTGTCTCTCTAAAAACCGTGCAGCGCCTGGCAAGCTATAACAGAGCACTGACAAGAGGCTGGCGTCCGGCGAATCGGTGCTCTGCTGAACTGGCGCGTACAGGAAAGGTTCTCGCATATGCCAGCGCCACCGGTGATATCCAATCGCGATTGGTCAGCGACCAATCTAAATGTTCCGGCTCCTTCCCTGGTCCGGCCATCCCAAGGCACCCCACAGCGCCAGGACCAGACCTGGGTATCGTTCAATGGTACAGCACGTGAACGCGACTGTTATAGGTAACGTCATACTAAGCTAAAGGGAAGTCTCTTCTGAAAGTACCACCGTAAAATGCTTGTGCAAAAAAGTTACGAAGGTTTGTCCATTCGCTGCCTGCTTTTAGCCAACGGCCACCGCTGCACAGTTCTTCAGGAAAACAAGATTATAGTTGCATGCGCCGTAGTCAAGCCGGAGCATCCCCGCACTTGAGGAGGCTAACGGTTCTTTGCGACGGCACTCTGCGCCTACTAGATGCACAGAACAGTTGGCAGGCCAGTCGAACGACGTTTGGAGGGAGAGATCCTGAGGAGAGAGCATCTGCCATTCCGCACCGGCGGCCACGACTCAATCGAGAAAGGTCAGGGAGGGTCGGTAACGGAAGTAAGAAGAGCTTCGAGAGCCCCGCTGATTGGACCGGCAACCGTGGATGCGCTTTCCACCCCGCGGCTTGTTATTAAGCAGAGGACACGTGAGCATACATCCTGCGTGCTGTCGTGTTGGAAAAGGAGCTGCGCGTGTATGTATCGACCGCTCTGGCCCACAGACCCGAGCGCACAATCTTCTTGTACGCCTCTTTAAGAGACCTACGAAGACGGCCAAGAAACGGCGACTGTTGCCCGTAGGGTAGCTAGAAAGTTCCAGCGGCTGTGGTGCTACAACACACCGCTTCCAAGAACCCCTTTCTAGTGGAGTTAGGCCCCTCTTCTTACAAAAATTTCTTAAGACTGTCTATATACTGTTCAAAGTTCATAGAATTCTGTCTATAAAGTCTATAGACACTCTACAGACCAATCTTAGAGTAGACACTCTATAGACAAACCCTAGAGAACAGTCTATAGGCAATGCAAATCCTATAAACAGTCTACAGACTACCTATAGATTTATGACCATACATTTTAAGTATAGACTTTTGTCTATAGAGAGTATACAGACTATGCATAGACAAAAAGAAATATCTATAGGAAGGCAATAGAGCCTATAAGAAGTCTGTATAGACTGTGCATAGACTTATGTCTATAAAGTCTATAGATACTTTGTAAACAAACCCTAAAAAACAGTTTATAGGCAATACAAATTCTATAGCCAGTCTATAGACAATCTATAGATTTATGGCTGTGCACTTTTAATAGACTTTTGTCTAGAGTGAGTATATAGACTATGAATAGACAAAAATAAATATCTTTAGGAAGGCAATAGAGGCTATAAGAAGTCTACAGACCATTTTTGTAAGGGCGAGCCTCAGTGGCCTTCGACGAAGCGAACCAAGAACCACTCGGATGCTGACATCGAGTGGTTCGTGGTTCGCTTGGTTCTTGGTTTTGTCGTGAAAAAGCTCTAGCGGCACTGGAAGAGGAATAGCGCATTGTATGGTGAAAATTCAATACGCCCCTGGTTACCACAAGGAATAACTGCTGCGCTGAAACAACACATGAGGTTTTTCGTGCAGAATACAAGAGGGGAAGATATGCAGAACGGAACGCAGCAAGACGCAGAAAAGAGCTTCAGTACGCGCTCCTTACGCATTTACTTGTTTTGGCCTGCGTAATTCTCACCGGTACCGACCCTTGAGGCAGAAACGTGGAGTCTAAGAAAATAGGGTTGAATTTAATGTGAGGAAGCTCCTCATGCTGGGCCAAACAGGCATTCACTTCCAAGCGGTTTTAAACGAGTCTTTTTGATACGAACGTCGCAAGTTTGAACCGAGTGTCGAACAAGAAAATTTTACATATATAAATCCGGTTTTCTGAACAGTATATGGACTTCGTGCTCCCATACAAGCACTAATGCAGCCAGAAAGAAACCGCACAACCTGTTTTAACTAATCCTCAAAAATTGGACGGGTGTTGCAGTCAATGCTGCTTTAGTTGACGATGACGCCAGCGCATGATGAACCGGGGTCACCGCACCCCGCATAACGTCTTCTTCGAGAACGCGAAGCACCTCCTTGAAACACGAAATGATGAAACACCGCCAGTAACCGAAACAGAGCCCCTGAGCTTCGCCGCAGGGTTCCCCAAGCAGTTACAGCCGCGCTGGAAAGCTAGTCAAGCATAAAGAACATTCCTCGTGCAAAAAAAAAGAGAGAGAAATAGGAATCGCGCCGCACAGTTCCTGCCCGGGGCTGAAGCGACGCTGCTCCGCATTCCAGACATCATCGGCGGGCGCGCGCACCGCAAACAGCGTTTCCAGCGCACGCCGTCTTGAACAACAACAATCCGCATTGTTCTTCACACAACCAGCAGCACTCACTCGCGGGGTGACGCGGTTTGCCGGAGCGCGCTATTTGCCCAACGCTGGCGGAGCAAGAAGAACAGAAAAATATAGAGAAACAGAATAAACGTCAACATCCGTTCGCGCGGAGCTGCTAAGCGCTTTTGGCACGACGGAGGTTTCTCTCTACTGTCGTTCTATCTACCGGCAGCACCGCCTGACAGCGAACAACCTTCGCACGCAATCCGCCTGGCGGAGACGAGGTGCCGCTCGTCGGACGAGCTGTCACGTCCTGTACTCAACACGCGCCGTTGGCGCCCCCTTCGGTTCTTGTTACTATTCGTTTTAGCCGTTAGACTGCGCCTTGTTGTAAGAAACGAAAGAACTCCTTCCTTACTATTAACTAGAGGGAAAGCTGGCGGCGCTGCACCTCAGCCACCATGGACGCTCGAAGCATCGTGGGCCGGTGAGCTACTTGGTGCGGGACAGTCGGATTTTTTTAGGAACACAGAGTGGCGTTACTGAGATGTCCCGTTCCGACCACGGCGCGCCCCGCGCGCAGACGACTTTGGCGCGAAAGTAGTGCGCAAAAACTATAGTGGCGAAACTACAACAGCGCACGACACCAATAAAAGGTTTTTGCTTTCCGAAGTTCCATGAAAAGACATCTTGAAGTGCTTAAGCAGCAACATTTTTTAAAAACATATTTATTTTTAAAAGTACACCTGTTAAGCACGAATTATTGGTTTTTGTGGTGTGCAATATTTGGCCAATAGGAGAGTACGCCGGCCATTTCTTATTTTGGGCGAACTTGGCATTTACATGCTTTTCTGCTGGCTTGTTGCAATTTATGGACAGGATATTGAATGTTAGCGCATTCTTGATTGTCGAAGAACGTTTATTTTTGCAATATTTTTTGGCCAAAAGTTGTGGTTCTGCCGTCAGTAGATCTCCATCCCATGATGTTCAGAGAACCCATGATGGTACAGGTGGTCTCGAGGAAGCTCCATGCAAACTCCCATAGGCGGGGCGCCAGCTTTCCCTCCAGTTAATAGTAAGAAACTCTATGAGAAAGAACGAGCAGTGGCACTACAATAGCCTTGGCGAACTAGTCATGACTCCCGTGTACACCAGCATCATCAGCCTGATTACACCCACTGCAGGGCAAAGGCCTCTCCCAAAATCCCTTTCAATCCCTACGGATTAGTGTACCGGCTAATCCGTAGAGATTGAAAAGGTTCATGATTAAACTGCGTGAAAGAAAGAGGGACAAAGACAAGAAAAACACGCACACACACTGCGCCCTGTGTGTGTACGTGTTTTCTTTTCTTGTCTTTGTCCCTGTTGCTTTCGCGCAGTTTAATCATGAACGAGAAGCACCAACTGGGGGCCCGCCAGAAAACCCTTATTGAAAAGGTATGAAAAGGGGTCCCGAAGGATATCTGTCCGGCTTATCTACAATCGAAACAAGCGTACGAATATAGCACACTCAACTTTTTTTTTTTATGGCACCATTGACAGCTGCAGCCTGTGACGTAAACGTTGAGAGCCAGGAAGCGACGCCTATTGGCGGCTCTGGTATCAAAGGCACAAGGCCAGCCAAAAAAAAAAAAGAAAGGAAAAGAGTTGAACGTGCAAGTTATCCTTACAAATAAAGCCCTTTAGCACAGAGCCCTCCACTTTGAACAGAAAGATGTAAAAAGGGTGTAATCTGTCTTCTATCGTACTACCTTTTATAAAATGGAGTGCGCTAGGGAACAGATTACGCCCTTTTTTGCTCCCATATAGGTCAACTCGTGTTTAGAGTGTCCAACCACTATACGCCATGCACCACAGAGCATAGAAGTACTGTATAACGCGTAAAATTTACTCATTAACTCAAACTATTTTAATTAAACCTCACGTTTAGAACAAGCTACAGCACAGCGCTCGCGCATGCCCACTCCGAGTCAGCTTCTTTCCCCTGGTTCCTATTTATTCACTTTTATTTTTTTCGCGCGCGTCAGGTCTTTAAATTGTCAAAACGTTATCGAGCAGACTGACCTCCTACGACAAAAAAAAAAAACGAAACTGTGCTGTTTCGCTATCATTAACCAGCAGCCGCAATGGCTCATTGATTATGGTGCTCTGCTGCTGACCCGAAAGACGCGGGTTTGATCCCGGCCGGGGCGATAGTATTCCGATGGAGCCGAAATACGAAAGGCCAGTGTATTGTGGGATGTCAGTGTGCGTTAAACACCTCCAGGTGGCCGAAATTGTCCGCAGCCCTCCACTGCGGCGCCCTCATATCTTGAGTCGCTTTTGGTGCGTTAAACCCCACCAAACCAAGACCATTATCATTTCCACTCCGCGCACAGAGACCACGCTCCTATTGATCTCTCATTACCTCTATTCTACTCCAGACGTACCACTGCGCTGTCCCTACTCGTACACAGCGTATTTCCTAATTTCAAACCGGCACTTTCTAGTTGCAAACAAGCAAAAGAAATACTTAATCATAGCCCTACTGAAAAATGTATGTTTGAATGGTTCAGCAAATAGGATTACAACACATCAGGTTTCCCTTTATAGGACGGACGTCCCAAAGCGGCTCACTCTATGAGTGACGTCGTAGTGGAGGACTCCGGATAATTTCGACCACCTGGGGTTCTTAACGAGCACAAACAACGCACAGTACACGGACCTTTCACATTTTTCCTCCATCGAAGTGCTATCGTAGCGGGCGGGTTCGAACCCACGACTTGCATGCACTGTGTGATGTAAGTGCACGGTAATTACCCACGGGTAATCGAAGTTATACGGAGCCCTCCACTAAGGAGTCTCTCAAAGGCTGAATCACTTTGGAAGCTTCATCCTATAATGTTAAACGAAATGTGCCATAATCCTATTTGTCGACCTATTCGAACCAGTACACATTTTTCAATAGGGAGCCGCTGTCCGTTTGCAGATGCTGGTTTGTATTCATGTTTTCTATATACATTAACAGCCAGTAATCATTCAGTGTTTCCTTCAACAGGTCAAATCATTCCAAACCCAATAATTTTGCTGCAAAATCCTTTCTTTACCGTTCGCAGGACACACTACTATACTCTGTCAGACTCAGGCACCATTCATAAATTTTCTCTTCCAAGCCGTGCGCGTTCAGTCCGAGCTGATTACAGAGCATAACAGAGCCAGCGCGCGACACATCGCCTTCCACCACACAGGTGTTGCCAGCGTTGGATTTGGCTGATCCGGTCGGAGGCCACTCCGGTCGCACGGCTCAGGGCCGATTATCCGCGTGTACGCCATCGCAAGGCCGCATTCCCGAGCAGCCAGGGGATTCCTCGCCGGCCTTGAGGAGGAAGTCGAAATGCTCTGTAGCTACTCGGCCTGTGTCTTCTTTCTTTCTTTATTTATTTCTCTCTCCCTCCTCTCCAATTGCGGAGGCAAATCGCGCGCTGACCGGCCAGATATGCGGGCGCCGCAACCACCACCCATCTTTCTCCCCCAATGGAACGCATTTACACATTGCTGTTCGCAGATTGTAACGTTGTTTCGCTGTCATTTTTGCGCCAGATTGTGACACTTTTTTATCGCATTAGCCGATTCAGACACAAATTATTGTCCGGTGGGAGTCGGCAGGAAGATGGTTTCATGGCGCACACAGAATGAACAAATGAACAAGGAAAGGGAAAGCGTCAGAGTGCTCGCCAACGTTTCGACAAGACCACTTGTCTCCGTCTGGGAAAAGCGTTCATCATTGGCGGGGTTTGAATAGCCCTTACCAAACTTTCTTTAGACAGCCCATAGACTTCAGTCTGTAGAGTCTATGGAATCTTGATAGAAAACCATATAGAACAGTCTATAGGCAATACAAATCATATAGACAGTCTGTAGACAATGTATATATTTGTGGACATACACTTTTTGAATACTTTTGTCTATAGACAGTCTATAGAACATGAATAGACATAAAGAAATATCTATAGGAAGGCAATAGAGTATATAATAAGTCTACAGACTGTCTAGATACCATTTTATAAAGGAGGGCCTTCACTCCGAGGAGGAATGCCCGGTGAAGGAGAGGAGGGCGTGAAGTCACTTCATGCCTTCCTACCCTGACCGAGCATTCCTCCTCATCGGAGTGAAGGGCATGCTGTGACTTCATGCCCTTCTCCCTCTCACCGGGCATTCCACCTAGCAGTGAAGGCCCTATTTAAACCCCGCCAATAATGAACGCTTTGCCCAGGCGAAGACAGGTCGCCTTGACGAAACGTCTGCAAGCGCTGTGAGGATTTGCCCTCTCTTGTTCACTTTGTGCGAGTCCAACCGGACGATACCTAGAAATTTGAAGATTTTCGTTTCGAACATGCTAGGACGGCGACGAAAAACTTGCGAACTTCGATATGAACATTTATACAGTGTCGCCTGCGTCCAAATGCGTACACACTGTGAGCAAACAGTGCCTTCATAACGCCATAGACACTCAGCGTGTCATCAGTCTCGTGATGAAGATACGTAATAATTAGGGGTGTTATTTTTACAGTGCGAATAGAAAGGATGTGTTGAGTACATTTTGGAAGTCCCTGTATACTCTATTTGTTTTCGCGCAGTCAAACTACCGCTGGCAATTACTTCCCCTCTGCACACCCAAACCCAGTCACTCTTGCCTTTTAGTTTGAGTCTCATCATCTCAACTCTTCGTCTTATCACGCGCTCTGTCCTACACATTGTGTGCTCAATTATCTAGGCGGACTTTGTAAAGTTGCGACAATCAGAGCTACAGTTAATCCGATATTGTCTCAGCGACCGCGTAGAAAGTTGGACGGTCGAGGCAAGTTACAGATAGCTACCAGCACAGCGACCTGTGAGAAAGCGTGCCAGACTTCGCTTAGCCTTAACAACACGTTATTTAACGCGTTTCTCTCGTGCCGTTCCTCACTCGACCCAATGTGTGAGCGGCCATACGGCGCCCTGCTGACGCCGTATGGCTGAAAAGCATGGTGCAGCTGTACCAGTACGCGCCTACGGCGGCCGCACGAAACAAAGTACCCGTAAATATCTCTGTCTACGATGTAAAACTTGTAATAAATGTTAATTCCTAACTGGAGTGTTGGTAATTATAATAATAATAATAAATGGTTTTTGGGGAAAGGAAATGGTGCAGTATCTGTCTCATATATCGTTGGACACCTGAACCGCGCCGTAAGGGAAGGGATAAAGGAGGGAGTGAAAGAGGAAAGGAAGAAAGAGGTGCCGTAGTGGAGGGCTCCGGAATAATTTCGACCACCTGGGGATCTTTAACGTGCACTGACATCGCACAGCACACGGGCGCCTTAGCGTTTTGCCTCCATAAAAAAAAACAACGCTAAGGCGCCCGTGTGCTGTGGGATGTCAGTGCACGTTAAAGATACCCAGGTGGTCGAAATTATTCCGGAGCCCTCCACTACGGCACCTATTCTTCCTTTCTTTCACTCCCTCCATTATCCCTTCCCTTACGGCGCGGTTCGTTTACGGCGTTAAACTTGTAATCAATGTTAAGTCCTAACGGTAGCGCTTCATCAAACAAACGTTCTACCGCGTCACACGTCACAATGTGAGCCAGAAGTGGGGGGGGGGGGGGGGAAGCGCAACCCTTACAAAAATTTATTTGAACAGTATATAGACTCTCCATACACTTCTGTCTATAAAGTCTACAGACCCTCTACAGACAAACCCTAAAGAACAGTATATAGGCAATACATATCCTATAGAAAGTATGCAGATTTATGGCCATACACTCTTAGTAGACGTTAGTCTATACACAGTCTATAAACTATGAATAGACCAAAATAAATATCTGTAGGAAGGAAACAGAGTCTATAAGAAACTGTCTACATACCATTTTTATCAGAGAACAGAGCTACGGCATGCACTCTACACACGAATACGCCTATCTGGGAGTAAAATTAAAAGGCAGTAAGCTGTCCTCTAGCAGCACATTTACTTTCATAAAAGAGAGTGTGCAAGAGAGGACAGCTTACCCCCCCCCCCCCCCCCCCCCTTAATTCTTTCGGTTTAGAGTGAAAACTCTAAACGGAAAGGTGTAAAAAAGGGGGTAAGATTTTCTCTAGCGCACTCCCTGCTAGGGCAGCTTACTGCCTTTTTACTCCCATACAGCCATACCCCTTCGCGGCCTCACATAATAGCGTGCTGTTCGCTTATCCAAACGCAACGCTTTACGAAGCACTGACACCACAGTAAACGCGGCTATCGTGAGAACGTACGCGCGGCAACACAGTCATGATGGTGTGTTGCGAAGTTGCGCCGAAAATGGTGCAGCGGCCTGAATGACTGGAGGAATCGATCGCTGACTGCGGCACACCACAATACCCAAGGGCACGGCAACACAATGTATCAATCGCGTTCAATCGATCGGCCCCGTGTGTCGCTCGCGGGCCTATGGCGTCATGCGAAGAAACGTACAAGGGAGTAGCGAATTCCAAACTGTGAGCAAGTAGTTGTCGATCGGCGTAGCGTATACACCATAGGTTTTGTGCATACACCTACACGAAGACAGTTTGGCCCGCAGGCAATAGCCTCACGTGATGCTCGGTTTCGAATGCATACGATATGTTGCGCCAGTAACTGATTCTTCGCTGGGAGCAGTGGCCTTAAGAGCTGAGCTATCGACGGACTTAACAACCGTTTGAGAGAGTCGCGTTCAAGGCTCCAGCTTTTAACATTAACCTAGCCCGAAAAAGTCTGTCCGTATAAAGAGCGTTTCATTCATTTAATACAAATTTTAAGACTTAGACTAGCTACAAAGAAAAGAGCTAGAAGTTCAGTATCTCGCCAGGAAAATATCTTTGTCAAGCCCATCTGTAAATCTTCTCAGTTAAATACTGAACATAGAGTAAATAACTTTTTAGCGCCATCTTTGAGCCAAAGTTTCGTTGGTGAAATGAAACGCGCTGTATATCATATTGCACCCAATGAGTGCTAGATGTGCCCGAAAACCTTGCTGTAATTGCCCTGAAACATCCGATTATGGACACGCGCAACATGGAAAGATCAACACTGTACTTAGTGTAGCAGTTACGCAGTTGCAGAGTATGGAAAGTTCTAGCGAAGTAGCGTAATCGTATATAATCGTACGGAAATTCCTAGCTCCGACGGGCTACAGAAAGGAGACGTGATAAGCAAAATGCCCGGTTCGCTTATCTTCCTCATGTCTGAGAAACAAAGATACCGTGAACAATTAAATGACTCGAAGACAATTGCCCCATTTTGGGCCAAAAATGCGGTTAGAAGGAATGCATACAGTGCCACCGAAAGACCAGACAAAATATAAACTACGGCACGCCCACCATCGCCTGCCAAAACCAACGTTGCACAGATAACGAATCGTCGGGGTGGTGTGTGTTGCGTGGATGCGCGCCACAGGCCACAACCGTGGATGGATAAGCTGGGAAGGTTTTTTTGGGCGAGTGATAAGCGAGATAAAAGCTCCGGTGCGATAAGAAAAACAAAAGGAGGACTCGCAATTCAGCCTCTCAGGAATGTTGTAAGGAAGAACAAGAAGAAAACTGAATTCGTTATCTCGCGCGTGACAAGCAGGAACAAGCGTGTTGCGCTTATCACCGCACCATAACAATTCTCGTACTCCTTTTCCTTCTATCTTTGTTATCGCCTTGCTAGGCGATAAACCGGAGCGAAGAGCGCTAATCAAGGCAAACATCAAGAACAAAGCGGATGCATACCCTGGCACTCAGGTATGCATGGCCAGGAAATTGTGGCTCCGTTAAGACGGGTTTCAGTAATAACAATTATAACATTCCACATTGAAACACCATCAGGTGTTCATTTTAATTCCTTCTCCAAACTAGCGAATGTTCGCAGAACTTACCCGTGTCAATTAGGAACGTAACTGGAGCCGATAACTTAAAAACGGCTGTTCAAGGTTTTATTGCATAACTTATTGTAACGATTGAGATGCAGTGTGTAATGACTGTGCAAGTAATGAACTGTATTTTTATTTCTATTTTCGTTACCACGCGACACTTCCGGGGCAACAATTTTTTGTACAGATTATTTTCTATGTCTGCCTTTGATCTATGCTTCGAAATTTTTCGTTATTTGCGTTCTGTATTTTGTATTCATAGTTCAATTTTTGTGGTTCGTTGTTTTCGTCCCTCCCCTGTCTAATATACAGCGGATAAATAAATAAAGAAATAAAACGTACAAACAAATACACGAAGACCTCCGACATGATACGTACGCTGCTCTATAGATACATCTGCGCAAGACCCACGCTTCGTATGACGGTCCTATCATATACAAGGACGAGCTGAGCATGCTGCCAGCCCGTGAATATGTGCAGGCCAGGTTGCTGAGCGCTTAGGGCGACTTTCGTTTGGTTGCCTCCTTCAAACCTAAAAGAAACGTTCAGCAATAGTTTCCTACGCAGTTAGGTGGGCGGATGAGGTTAAGAAGTTTACGGGGATAGGGTGGCCGCAGCTGGCACATATCACGCTTAATTGGAGAGACATGGGAGAGGCCTTTGTCTCGCAGTGGGCGTAGTCAGGCTGATGATGATTATGAAGAGGACGATGATGATATCAATGAGCACAGATGAAACAGAAAACTCACGTTAGAATAATACAGGTACAGGATACAGTTTAGGCCACGGGAGTATAGGTCTCGGAAAGGTGGAAATATCCTAGATTTCATTATAGCCGTTATCATCAGTGGGCACAGTCTCGCTGATGATGACCTTGAAGTTCAGGATATTTTTACCTTTCTGAGAGCTGTACTCCGGCGGCATGGAATGCAACATGTTTCACTTCCGGAAAAGGATTCGCCAAGCGGTCGAAATAAATGAAGCCTGTGACGCGTCATAGTCGAATAACAGCAGACATCACAGCCTACTGTGCATCATTCATCACGTCACTGAGAAATGGATTGCACCAAGAGGTCATAGATAAGCAAAATTTCCAAGTGCTTGCCCAACCTATGCACGCCTGCCTCTACGTGAGTGCTTTGCACAAACAAGATACCGTGCAGTGACTACGTCCTCATGCATGCCCGAAGTGATGACGCAGCTATCTGACATTAACTGGGCAGGTGTGATAGCGCTTGATGGGAAGCGTTGCTAGATGCATAAATTTCACTGCGGGCACCCACAGCACGAAAATAGGAAACGTCTCATGTATGTTATCTCCCATAAAACGTCAGTGACGGCACCTCGCTGCCTGGACCGGAAGGGTCGTAGTGCGCAGTGCTGCTGTCAAAGCGAAGTAGTGATGGCTAAATCATCCTCAGCAACGTCGTAATAGAGTGATAAGAAGGCAGCGCAAAAATGACACGCAACACAGAAGTAGCACTGAAGACAACCCTCACAGAAATGGTCTATAGGCAGTCTATAGACTTCTTATAGAGGCTGTTGCAGATCTACAGATATTTATTTTTGTCTACTCATAGTCTATAGACTGTCTATAGACAAAAGTCTTCCAAAAGTGCATGGCCATAAATCTATGGATTGTCTATAGACTGTCCATATGATTTGTATTGCTTTGTCTATCTATAGACTGTTCTTTAGGTGTTCTGTAGAAAATCTGTAGACTTTATAGATAGAGGTCTACAGACAGTCTATAGACTGTCTAAAAATATTTTAAAGGGAAGACGGGCGCCGTCCTACCTTCATTGCTAATTCTGTTTCGTGACGTTTTTTTGCTGCCATCATATAACTCAAGTATGAACCAACTCGAACAAACACGAATTTTAGCATCGTCGTATTGATCATCCTCCCGATCCGGATTATACTGACTCAATCGTTAAAAACTAATTGCAAAATCTACTCAGGGCACTTGAAGCTACTTGAAGAACTTGTTCCGCTACGGGTATTCTGGAGTGTTTGTTGCAGTTTTATATGGTTCCAATGTACAAAATGTGGAAAACTGAAGACGACTTACTGTACCAACCACGATTTTCAAATAAGCTCTAGGGCCATACTCCGCATATAGGACCCGTATGCTACATATTAGGCCTCTATGCCGTATATGGGACCCATATGCGGCACATAGACTCTTACTTGTGGAGAGGTGAAAGTTGGAGTTTTGTGGTGAAACATAACGTAGCGCAGTTTACCCTGACACACTTCCTCGCACAACTATCAGTGACCTGGGCGGCCTTGATGCCATAAGAAGCATAAGAGGGTTCTCGCACAGCTCTCGCTCCCACCGTTCGATCTCGTTTCACGTGGCACTCGCGGTAATACAGGAAGTACTCCGTCCGCCGCTATGGACGAAGTTGGCGCTGGTGAACACTCTTAAGGTTAGGTTACACGTAACGTCAGTAACCTAGGAAAGTAGAAGACTGGACAGCCGCCGCCGTAGCTCTGTTGGTGGAGCACCGTACGTGAAATTCGGAGGTCGTGCGTTCGGATCCCACCGGCGGCACGTGGTTGTTTCTTTTCTCCTACTTGTTATCAGTTATTTTCTGCCATAAACCGATTACACTACTAATTTCCCATTATTCAAAACTACAAATTAAAAAGAAAACATTCCCTATATTTTCCCTAGTTTCGATGACTGCTGGCTTCCTTAATACGAAAGTATAGAAAAATTTGCGAAGTTATTCAACGCGGCAAGAATTCAAGGCACGCGCCTCTCTCCTCCGCAAAGAAAGAGGGAGAGAAAAAAGCGACTCCATGCAGACATGACACTAGCAATTAAACCACCATCCCTGACGCGTATTGTACAATAAAACGCCAGGAAACGACAGCGGTTGAAGTGCGTCACTCAGCAGCTGTGCAGCTCGCGGCCGGGGATTCCAGCCTCGCCATGTGTACGCGAAGAATTGCTGCGCATCGCTCGCTTCGTCGCCGTGTTTCTCGATGTCTCGTCTGCGCACGGCTCCCATTTGGAAGCTCGAAATTGGTCGCGGACGGGAAAGTAGTCCGTAAGACGCTGCTTCATCATCACCGAACACTGACACGTTTTAGCCTATTTAGTACATTAGCGCCGTAACACGGACGGTAAGGTTTACAAAGCTAAGAAACACGCCGCCGAGTTTGGCATGGAATCTCCGATTTCCCGATTCACAGAATGGAGAGGCATTTGAAAAACTCTGCATTCTTTTGTAATGTTGTGTATATACCCTTACAAAAATTTCTTTAGACGGCCTACAGACTGTCTATATAGAGTTCTATGAACGAAGTCTATAGACTTTCTATAGACAAATTATAAAGCCTAGTCTATAGGCCATGACTACAGCGCGACGGACGCGTCATTGAGGAAAAGCAGTGCCCTGCGTTCTATCCCTGCGTGTGTCCTTCATCTATGTCCCGTTGGTACCGCTGTAGTCATGCAATTCTTCCACAATTCGCCCAACAACTTGCCCAGTCTATAGGCAACACATATCTTATTGTCCGGACAGTCTGTCAAATTTCATAGACTAGTCTGTAGGCAATACAAATCCTACAGATAGTCTAGAGACAATCTAACAACCTAGAGATTTTTGGACATACATTTTAGTAGACCTTTTTTATATATAGAGTCTATAGACTATGTACAGGCAAAATGAAATATATATAGGAAAACACAGTCTGAGAAAATTGTATAGACAGTCTATAGACAATTTTGAGTAGGAATGTATGTAAAATGTGCTGCAATAAATTTACTATTTCCTATTCAAAAGCGCTCCGAGGGGTTCCATGTGCTGCCCGCTGATTTTGCTGCGCACACGTGATCCAAGCATGGCGCGTATTTGGCAGCTCTCTAGCTGTACCACTCCGCGTGTTGGCAACTGCTCGGAAAGCACGTGTTTGGACTCCTCTATGCCAACATCGCAAGAATCTATAAAACTATGAACCTGTTTTCTTCTTATTCTCTTCAGAAAAAAAAAGATAAAAATAAATCGCGTTAGTTTTATCTGCATCTATAAACGCGAAAGTCGGAAAACGGTGCACATACACATGTGATTATCAGAGTTACCAGCCGGGAAAGTGTTTACTGGAAAAATAAAGCAGGCACCATTAGGCGAGAGGAAAAAGGTGAATTAAACAAGGAAAACATAAAGCGGAAGTCATCGCTGGTCAAGAGCCAGTAAAGTGACCTATTTGACCATATCGGAAAGTAGCCGTTGCGTCTCTTGTTCTCTAGTCTGTCTCCCGTTTCTTTTTTTTAATTTTTTACATGCTGTTTTGGCTTGAACATCTTCATGCAGCTTGTAACTGTACAAAGATAACCTGTGCTTCCGGAAATTGCGATTGGGATAATATGCAGGAACGAATACAAACACTCGGTGAGAAATGATTGTGTGCTTTTTGGCTAATCATTGGGGAGTAACCCTCGACTGCGTGTAGCTAATGCGTTGCCTTTGATATTTCGCGAACCTGTACTGTACAGATCCACGAGCTCGGAGAAGCTAATCCACTCTCTGGGCATGGTTTAAGGAAAGGAAAATATTTAATATGACAGCGAGGAAGGTGAGAACAGCGATTAGCATGGAAAAGTGATGTTTTTTTATTAGTAGGGGATAACTACTAATTGCAGACGTATTTTTGTTTAATTTATTGCTTAGTTGTGGCTTAATTGTTTTGTTTCAAGATCTAGGGAGCGCAGAGAAGACTCGGCTTAAACGAGAAAAAGCACATATAAAATGTAAACAAGGCAGCAAGGTTGCACCATGTTGTTTACCAATCAGGCACGTATCCAAGCAGGGGGGGGGGGTGGGTGGGTGGAGAGAGGACCCCCCCCCCCCCCGATATCAAGTTCAACCCCCCTCCCCTCCCCGTTCTTTTCGCAGTGCTCAAGCAGCTGCCAAAGGACAAAAGCCTCTACGATATCTCTCCAATTAACCCTGTCCTGTGCCAGCTGCAGCCACCCTATCCCCGCAAACGTAATAACCTCATCCGCCAACCTAACCCTTCTGCCGTTCTGCCGCCCCCTGCTACGCTTGCCTTCCCTTGTAATCCAGTCTATTACCCTTAAGCACCATCGGTTATCTTGCGTTCGCAGTACATGCCCTGCCCAGCCCATTTCTTCCTCTTGATTTCGACTAGGGCGTCACTAACCCGTCACTAACCACTCTACCCTCTTCCTGTCTGTAAGCGTTTCACCTATAATTTCATGGCGTTTACCCTTACAAAAACTTCTTCAGACAATCTATAGACTGTCCATAGACTTCTGTCTATAAAGTCTATAGACTCTCTATAGACAAAGCCTACAGAATAGTCTAAGGCAATACAAATCCTATAGAGAGTCCATAGACAATCTATAGATTTATGGCCATACACTTTTGGTAGACTTTTGTGTATAGACAGTCTATAGACTGTGAATACACAAAAAGATGCAGCTATATGAATGCAATATAGTCTATAAGAAGTCTATAGACTGTCTATAGACAATTTTATAAGGATAACGTCCGAAAGCTGCACATGGACTACGAGAGGCATTGCAGTGGAGGGCCGTGGATTAATCGCAGCCACGTGGCGTTCTGTTAAGTGCACACTGACATCGCACATACACGGGCGGTTCCGCATTTCGCCTCAACCAAAATGCGGCCCACCGGGCCACCGCGACGGGTTGCGGGAGATTTCGGTTACGGCAGAACCTGACACTGACGTCGACGCCATTCACGGAGGAATCTCATATATAGCTGGCATATGAAAAAAAAATACAGAAAAATAGAAGGAAAACGCGGCAGCGTGCTCGCGTGCGCACAGCCAACCATCCAGCCACGGTCTCCCCACACCTGTTCAAAGCAGCGGCGACGGATGCTTGGGTCGCTTGCGCACCGCACAAACGTATACACTACATGCGCCGCGCCGCCTCCACGCGTACGTGCACGCTGTAGAGTCGGGGGAGAAACACGAACGCGGTTTGTTACTTGAGCCTCGACTCCAATGTCACCGATTATTGCGCGAGGCATACTTGGGGAGAGTCCGGCAAGGATATTCGCAGCGAAAGACTTGTAGGCGCTTAACGTCCCGAATGCGCACGTGGGCAGCGGGTGACGCGGTAGTGGTTAGAGCTGAGCTGCAGATTCGTCCGCCCGGCGTTGAGTTTTTCGTGGAGGAAAGATACGCTAGTGATACCACTAAAGCGAAGCTGTGGATTTCGCACGAAACAACTTACATAGCAGCCGCTACCCGACCGCGGTGAAGGAGTATCTGAGGCTTTTACGCTGTTTTGCACGACGAGGTCGTGGTTCGAGACCCGTGCGCGACGGTGGCTGTATTTGAGATGGGTGTAAAGTGAAAAACAAACAACAACAAAAAAACGCCAGCGTGCTGTGCGATGTCAGTGCATGTTAAACAATATTCATAATTTCATTTCAACTGACATCATCGTATCGCCATCGCGTCATTACCTCCCGAGCAATGCTAAGGAAGCGGTTCTGTGTTCATCTCCAGGTCCTCCCCCTCCCCCCCCCCCACCCAGAAAAATAATTACAAAACAACGATAGCATTAGAACCTGCTGACGCCTTTACTTAAAGTGATGTCACTTCCAGTCTGGTGATGCAACTTCCTCAGAGCCAATGGAAATTATCGGCTCTGGTGAAGTCACTACCCTCCTACCAATGGGAATGCTCAGGTGTGGCGACGTCACTTCATCATACACTAGAGGAACTGCCGGCTCCTGTTGGCATCGCGATAGCATTAGAAACTTGATGCCTTTACCGAAAGTCATGTCACTTCCGGTCTGGTGATGAAACTTCCTCCAGCCAATGGAAATTATCGAGCTCTTGGCTCGTTTGATGCTAGGCCAATTACTGACATGTCGGGGAATTTCTTAGGCTTAGGTAGCGCGGGTTCCGACTCGAGGATCGGAACCAGTGCCTTCGTTGCAGCGAACAATCGTATATCCGGTTTGTTTCACTGTCCCTTTACACATGCTTTCTCGTTTCCACTATGCAGAGTAACCTCGTATATAAATTTTGCCTCCTAGCTGAAACACCTACAGATGAGGCTCTGTGGCTTCTCCTGTACTGGTGACGTCCGCCCGACGACATTATCTCGGGAAAGGAGTGTTTGCACGGTGCTATGCAGTAGGAAACAGCGACCATAGTAATAACGTCCGCAGTGAATATTTAAGGCCAGTGGAAGGAATGAGTTGGGTGCGGGTTGTGCCTTTTCTCATTACCATGTACAGAGAAACTAAGGTACGCTGACTGCGGAGTTTCGCTTCTGCACTGCTGCCAGACTAATTAGTTTAAAAAAATCGTCTATAGAGGTCAGAGGGATGTACTAGCTGGGTTACGCAATATTTGTTGTGTAATCACAGCGCACTACACTCCCGAGGCCCATGACGTTTATGCATGTCTACGCAGTTAAGAAGCAGGCATGAGGCTCTTAGATTCAATGGCGATCAGCTGCTAACACTTATTAAAGCATAAAAAGGAAAATAATGCATATTCCAGTGCATACAAACTGCTCCCATTTCGCTCCGGGTAGACACTGAATGCATTCGTGCTGGCGTGTACACACTGTTAAAGTACTTTCAGCCGTCCATAGAGGGCGCTAGGTGCACAATTCGTTTAGTCGGCAAAATTCTATTCACTTCAAAGCTGAATGCGCCACTTTCTCTCTCTCTCTCTCTCTCTTTTTTTGACGTGGTCACGTCTCCGCTTCCGCACTGTTTGCAAAGAGTGTCAGCTTGTAAAAAAAAAATTGGTCGCAAAATCCAAATACTAGAAGCGTTGAATTTAGAGCACGTGCGAGTAAAGGTTTGCAAGTGAGAGGTAGGACCTTCCGCCCTCTTTCAGATAGAATTTGTGGCAAGAATGGCTGAGCGACCTTACCACTCTCCTGCCTCCCGCCTTCGCTACATGACAGCGCATATTCAAGTTATATATGGTTCAGCAAATTGGATTTTGTGACCTCTATAGCGCGCGTATATTACTAGAAGAACAACGTTACAAGAGTTTCGATTTCTCAGTAATGGCGTGCATACTTAGATGACTGTGCATGGTAGAATAAGTCCGGCAGTTCTTCTACAGACAGTCATCAGTCTAAATAAGTAACTGCAAGAAAAGGAGCTAAAGTAATTTTGATCTCAAAAACGAAAGGGGTATAATGCTCTTCTGGTTGGTATAGAACACCCGGTCATTCTTGAAAGGCTCTGCGCTACATGGACGTTCACAGTAAAAAAAAAAATGGGGTAGAAACGACATGATACAGGCACAAATTTCAACCTTAACATTAAAGTTGAAAGTTGCGAATCGATCCTGTCGTTTCTAACTTTTTTTCCTGTGAACGTTTATTTAGCGCACAGCCGTTCAAAAATGAACATGTACCAACTAGCCCGTCAGAAAGCCTGAGTACAGAACACCCGGGTGACAACGAATGCGGTGAACATAAACCTATATGTTTACGTTCCTTAACATCACAGGCATGTTTATATTCAGTAGTGTGTGCGCTTCAAAAACGAAATGAAACTACCTCCCTGCCAGCACCACCATCAGGTTAGGGGTCACAACGACGAGGATACGTATAGGCACTTGTGAGGAGATGACAAGAAGACAGGCGGCCATGCCTGTCTACGACATAAGTTGAAAATTTTCAAATTGGCGCAGTCGACAGGAAACATGAGCATCTCTGTCATGCACTCGCTGTATTGCAAAAGGGAAGACGAGCATGCGGAGTAGTAAGAAGTAGAAAGAAGGGTTGGAGGTATCTCGAAAAAAAAATATTCCAGCCATGCCTGTGTAATGAACACGGGTGTAAATGTTAGAAACTGGCGCAGTCGACAGGATGCGTCGGCGTATGCATCATGTATCCATAGAAAATATATCGTGCAGCGACAACTAGGATGAGGATACGGAGTCACGAGAACAAACTAAAGGTCGGAAATAACGAAGAATTAGTCTACAATATATGCAGCTACTTTACACATTCCTTTCCCAAGCAGCACAGGTAATTAATTGGCCCAACACTGGAACCGTGTTGGCAAAGGCCGGCCCTACAAAGGATGGGATCATCCTGTTGCAATATTGGGCCGATTACCTGCGCTGCTTGGGTTAGAGGTATTACGTATACCCAAAAGTCAGGTCTTTCCGTTAAAAGTGTCCGACTGCGAGAGCTATGGCAAGAATCTCTTCGAAGTTAAGGCAGTTGCATTTTTTTCTTTTTAACCACTGCGAAATGTTCGCTCACAGTTCGGCGCTTTTTAAGCGTGATCACAACTCGGAACTTTTAAGCGTGATCACAGCTCGGCACTTTTTAAGCGTGATCTCCACTGCACTAGGATTGCCGATTATATACATTTTATGCGGCTCCACCTCTCAAATTTTCGCGTGAAAGCTAGAATTTACAAAAATTTTGATTCGTTCAAGCGAAGCCACGGGCCCGACACGTGGAGAGACCAATAAGGAAAAGCAGGTACTGCGTAGGCAGACAGGGTTCCGACACAAAGTTCATTGACAATGGCGACAACGAAAGTTACGAGAAGCATTTGTCGATTAGAAACACGATGTAGCTACTCGGAGAGCGAACAAGCCCTTAATCTTACGCTCATTTAGCGCCGACATTTCTTTACAACTCCGAAGAGGACAAAAAATAAATTTAAAAAAAGGGACGTCGTCGACACGAGTAAAGGGATCAAACGTCGACTCTTTAGCGTCAAAGGCATTCCGGGCGTGCCGAGTCGATCACAAAAGGGGGCGGTTGAGAGTTTTTTTCCACTCTCAAAAAGAACAGTCGCCGCCGAGGTTTAGCCTTTTGCTTCTTTTTGTATGCGTCGAGGAAACAACAGCGTCGCTGCCGAAGCTCTCCCTCACACACACTTTGAGCGATGGTCCGTGGCGCGCCGGTTACGAAGTGTGCCGCATACAGGACTCTCGGCACGCCGGACTCTCAATGGGAAATCCGCCTCAAAAATGCAGCCTTCGTCGCGACGAAGTGCGCGCGGCGCTGCGGCGACCGGCGTAAACTAGACGGCGACGCACGTTGGATTCCGAAATGACGCAGTCGGGAGACGAGCGGCTTCGAAGCGCTCTTCAGTTAGAGGCGCCGGCATTTCGATTGCTTTAACCTGCCTCCTTTAGCAAGCCGCGCCAAAAGCATAGAGGACAGCGTGGGCGACGCGAATGAGAGAAAGAAACAGAGAAAGAAGGAAGGAAAAGTGAACAAAATCGGCCGCTTTTCACATCAGCCTTCAACGCGACAACGTGTTCGCTGAGAGATAGTTGGATCACTAGTTTGTGCTGTTCCTAAACTCTAATGCTGCCCCTATCGCTGCTGCAATTCGACTGGGTTTAAGGCCAATTAGGTTGTCGTGGGCAAGTATTTCCTCGAATCCGCGCCATGAATTGTACGTTTGTGAAAATATTGCGAATCGAAACAAGGTCTTCATCGCCGCCGGGAAGAATTGAATTTATTTCTCCAGAACAACTGGAAGGATTTCAGGGCAAAAAGCTGCTTTTAGCAGCTTGACCGGAACCGGAAAACAGTTGCATAAGCACTGGCATCGACATGTCAGGTGATGGAAATAAATGTAAGAAAGATAGAAATAAAAAGGAGAACAAAAGTACACGCTATAAAATAGAATCGATAATTACGCGGAATAAATACAACTGTGTCGTGAAAAATCTACCTTCTAGGCTCCCCTAGTAAAGGCACCTAATGAAAGGACAAACGTGTTTTGCTTTCCGACCTTCGATAGACTGCTTGCCTAAAACTCGGAGATCCATACCGATTCCTCCCTTTCCATGATTTCGGCAATTATTTCCGAGTAGGAAAGGCAGCCCTCCGAATGCGCCTTATCCGTGAATGCATTGAGAGCGACGTGTTGTTGAAGAACTGTCGATTTCGGCAGCTGCCGAAATCGACAGCAAAGATGGAAACATTCCATTCTCAGATTAGCCGCGCCGGAGGCAAGCCCAAATGCATCAGGGCCGAAATGCATCAGGGAATGTGACTAGTCTTACAGAGCCACCGAAAAAAAAAAATTACGGGAGCCATTCGAAAATTAAGCTGGACTGAAACGCGACGGCACAAAGCGCCGCGTATTCGGAAATGTTCGCTTCACCGTTCGCCGTATAATTAATCTCTGGTAAAACCCTCAATTGTTCACGGTTGCGCCAATCTCAGAGCGGCCCTAATCCGTTATCCAAATACTAAGGCGGCATGCAATTCCGGAGGTATTCGTTTGAAACGACGCAGAAAATGGTGGGTCGGAATGTATGCGAAAACAAGCCCGATCCGCGGTTTATGCTGCTCAAGTTCTTTTCTGCGCGTTTTTTTTTTCTTCCTGAAAAGGGCTAATCACAATAGAAATGCCACTGCCAACCATTGCCTGAGACAGAGAGCGGTAAAGCAATTCGCGACAAAGGGAGCTTGCATTTCGACACAGCTCAGAACTCGACGGGCAAATATGTTATGCTCTTTTTTTTTTCCGGTGGACGCAACGCATAGCCGCTGGCACACAGCCTCGAGACAACCTTTAAGGTTAAAAAGAAATAAAAAAACAGGGAATACAGCTGCACGGCACTGCCGAAAAGGACACGCAGAAAGACCTAAAAAAAAGGCCGAGAAAAAAAAAGCTGACCGCGGCAGTCGAGACCCGAGTGTTGTCCTTATTAAAGGCCGAGGTGAGAGACTTACGCCAACTGCGAGATGGGTCGGTGGCGTCGGTAGTCGATTCTGTGGCCGCTGCTTGTATAGTTGAGGAGGCTGATGGATCTCGTGACAGGGACGCGGTTTCGGAATCCTTTCTGAGGTATAGCAGTGCCCTGCGAGCGCTCCACGTTTGTCGTCTGCTGATGGTTCGTCTGCTGCGAGCTCGTCGTCTGCTGTTGTTGCTGGTTCATGATTTGGTTCTGCGTTTGAGGCACCACGGTGGACTCGGAAGACGTCATTATGATGGCAGCGACGATTTCCTACTAATAATATTCTCTGGGAGCGTTATACCGCACAAATTCTTCGGCTGTTTACAATCAAAGGCACAAGTCACCCGCGTCTCACACTATCCGAGCAGCGGCGAAGAAGCAGACAACCGCGGCGACGCTGAAGTTCCGGAAGTTCCATAGCAGACGACACGACGAGTAGCCGCGCTAATCCGATCCGCAGACGGCACGCGAAAAAACCGGCAGCGGTTTCGATTCCGGCGTGGTCGAGCGAACTGGAGTAACGTGGCTTCGAACAATCTCACTCGACGATACGAAGGGAAAAAAAAGGAAATTTACGAAACCCGCGTTCGATCCTTCCTCGCACACAGGCTCCGGGGAGAAAACGACGAACTATTAGCGGCGAAAGAGATGACACACACCACACACGCACAACCAAGCACGCACTGCGTGGAACGGCTTCGGGCTGCGGCGAGTGTTGCCGCGACGACGCTCCGACTGACACACACGCCTGCACTTCTGGGAGGAGACGATGGGCTGCACTAGTCCGCTCCCCTATCCACGCAATCTAGGGCCGCGCCGCTTTCTCTCTCCTCATCCCTCGCTCCTCTCTCTCTCACACCTACTCCTCCTCGTCCACCGCTTCTCTTTCCTCCTCGAACAGCCGAGCGCGCGTGCCTCCGTCTCTCTTTCCTTCTCACTTCTGTCTCTCGGGAAAAACTACGGCGTTTATCGTCTGCGAGCTGCTTTCTTTGTCCTCTTTCTTTTTGTCTTCCTTCACTCGGAGTTGGAGAAACCGCTCGACCCTTCAGTAAACTGGCTCCAATCTTTGGGTATACCTCACTCTATCTGTCTCGCGCTGGTTGTCTGTCCCACGACGGAAGAAGAAGCAGCAGCTGCCAGAATAGGCCCGGCGTCGCGCGCTTAGAAAGGCTGCGTCTGTAAACAGATCGCGATATAAACAGTTCGATCTATGCGCGCGCTCGATGCGACGATTTCTCGGGAGATATATCTCCCTCCAGGCCGGAGGTGTGCGTGAGAGGAGCTCGAATCTCTACAGACGAACGCTCTACGCCGGAGCGGACTCAGTTTAGCCGAGGGGCCGAGAACTAAAGATATAGAATAGAGAGCAGGAGCGTAGGGAGCAGGTTTCTTTGCGATCTAAATTTAGGGTTGCCCCACGGGCGCTCCCTGCTTGAGAAGAATCGTATGCTACCGGTGCCTCCTTCCCTACGGACGAGGCGAAGCTATTTCGATTGTTCTTTTAGTTTAGTTTTTTTGTTTAACTTTATACCCGGTGTGCCGACCTAAACTGGAACTCTGAGCCTCGCCTGCAGCCCACGTGGAAACGAAAGGCCAAGGAGGAGAAAATAAATACAAAATAAACCTCACCAAGTTCCGCTCCACGGTTTCGAGAGTATATAGCGAGCGTTTTTCTCGGGATTCGATCATTTCGGAGTACGTCACAATTGCTAGGCTCAATCTCTATCATCTAATCCTCGGAGGACTATGGAACGGCACGTGGGTTCAGTTTGGACGGATGAGATTTTTTTTTTGTGTGTGGGTGTGTGATCAAAGGAGACTGGGAACGAACAGCTTGATCCAGAGCAGAGGCGTGGCAGTTTGAGCGGTTAACGCTCCGTTCGAGCCCAATTTTTGTTCTAAAAAAAATCTGCGGTTAAATCGCATTGTTCTTGAAAAACGAATTCCCCCCAGCAGGGGACCCCTGTATTCAAAACACTCCCCTCATACGCAATTGGCCACTAAATGCGCTGTAATGCAGGTCGACCGACAGTTTTACGTCACGACAGAGGCGCCGAAATGCCATGTGCGAACCGACAGCAGCACAGGCCGTCTTCAACGGTGCTTTGGGACTGCTTCGTATCACTCGGTGATGAGATTACTTCCAATGCGCAAGCACACAATGCGACACAAGCACTGACGTCCGTTCACGTATGCGCAGAGGAGAATTATCAACGATGCAGCTCGTCTAATCAGACTGGAATCCACTGCAAAAGGCCGCGTTGCGCGCAGCACGTGGTATACCTCTTGTATAGTGGCGCAACCCTCGTTAGAACGCACGCGTGCACTGGCACAGTCGGTAAGATGCGAACAACACTATAGGCGCAGTCTCACGCCTAGCCAGCGCGCCGCGCTTGAACAGTATACAGGAGTGGGAGGGCACAGTCGGCTTGGTGACGTCGCTCGACTTCTTTGGGGCGGGAAGACAGCTGCCGCGTTGTGTGACGAACACCTCTGCGCGCGTGTGTTGTACGAGACGACTGCGTGCTGCTGCGATCGCTCGACTCTTGGCAGACTTCCCGGCGAGGGGATTGCTGTTGTAGTGCCCGCAGGGGGCGTGCTGCGGAGCCGCCGTTTCCTCCTTCTCCTCTTCTAACTCTCCTCTCCCTCATTTCGCACTTTGATCAACCTCTACGCTCTTTCCCCCCTCTCTCTCTCCGAGTCTCACGCTCCGGTCTGCGCAGCGGGTTCGCCCTGCTCTCGCCATCTGCAGGGGTCCCCGTTAAAATAGAGCGCTCCAAGGCGGAGTCGCTGACAAGAGAGCAGAGTAGCGCAAACCCGCTGCGGTAGTGGCGGCCATCTTGGTACCGATACGAACAGCTGTGGACGAACAGGCTGTGATGTTCGCTGCTCATTACGTGTTCGCGCGAGCGTTCGATCCTGGTTATGGTGGCTGCGTTTCGACAGAGGCGAAATGCAAGACGATAAAGAATAGGACGGCAGTGTTATGAGGTGTCGGCGCTCGTTAAAGAACCCCCCGATGTTGGGACTAATCTGCCTCCGCTACAGTGTGTGTCGTAGATTGTGTTGCTGTTTTCATTAACAAAAAAAAAAAACTGACTGACCATCTTTTTATCCTCGGATCCGGTGTCATCCATGCATGCTCTAGTTCGTGCGCGGAGGTAGTTATCAGTCACACACACGTAGTGAACGTCTATCCTTAAATATAAAACAAGAATAAGAACCGGAGTTCTGTTTGAAGAGAAATAGGTGCCATAGTGGAGGGCTCCGGCATAATTTCGACCCCCTGAGGATCTTTAACGTGCACTGACATCGCACATCACACGGGCGCCTTAGCGTTTTGCCTCCATAAAAATGCACCCAACCGCGGCGGCTGCGTTTTTACGGAGGCAAAACGCTAAGGCGCCCGCGTGCTGTGCGATGTCAGTGCACGTTAAAGATCCCCAGGTGGTCGAAATTATGCCGGAGCCCTCCACTACGGCACCAATTTCTCTTTCTTCTTTCACTCCCTCCTTCATCCCTTCCCTTACGGCGCGGTTCAGGTGTCCAACGATATATGAGACAGATACTGCGCCATTTCCTTCCCCCCCCCCACAAAAAAAAAACAATTATTACTTCAATTCGCTTACCTGCCGCATGACTTGGACTAATGCCTCGCATCAAACAGTCGCTAGATGTTTACAGTCATGCTATGAAATATGCTGGCACAGAAAACAATATCGTGCGTTAAACTTTCCCTAAGTCTAACTAAAGGTAACACAGTGTCAGCTAAAATAAAGCGAACACTGAACTGACATGGAATATAGAAACTGTCTTCAGAGCTCAAAGGGTTGTCGTAGTACCGTGACAGATCAGTTAAGGCAACTTAGCGTCATTTTTGACAGGCGGCATTGAAAATAAACACATCATCCCGGCTTCAGGCGACGACGTAAGGATCGGTACAGAAGTAAACCCCCTGCACTGATAGGTGTCACAGTCCGCGAACCTGGATTATCGAGAAGCTGCGGTTCTAAGCGAGCGATTTAGACGGTACTCATTAAATTATACGAGCTGGATAAATTTGGCCACGACCTCAGATGGAAAACTAAATAAAGAGACTATATAAATGGGTAATTACGAAATATCACTTGCACGTCGAGTCATTTATCTTAACACCCATTGAAGAAAGACATTTTGGGGTAAACTGAACAGCCCTACCATTTAGCTCTGCATCAGTGGCCACAGGAGAGCAGATGCTGCAAATATTTGTCAAAATGCGTACGCAGCGATTATTATAACAACCTGCGTTTAACACTATCATCGCCCATTGACACTTTTCCTTCGATCTTAAGTACAAGAAGCTAGGAACCACTAAATTGACCAGAAACCAACTGCAGGATTCTTGGACAACAGTTTTAATTTGGAGACAACTGTGGAATGTAGTAAGCTCCTGTTATGGAAATATTGAAGGTCATGGTCTATCGTTCCGATGCGTAGCAAAAATCTTCCTTTTAAAGTCTTTCCATTGCTCGCATCAAGTAGTTATGACAGAAATGGAAAACCAATGGGACGCGTTTGTGACGATAGCACAAACATTAATAGAAAAAAATACAATCCTCCCGAGGCGAGATCGTAGGCTATATTGATTGTTTAGTGGAATTTTACAATACATGAAAAAAAAATCACGGGTCTTGACAAAGGCGCAGAGGTTATACCACTCAACTCATATAATTGGACGTTTTACAAGGTTTCATTTCATGAAGTACCTGTTATTTATGAAAATGGTGTTACAGCCATTGGCCACACCATCTGAATGTTGATTACCTGGCTAAGCATTTGCGTTGCTCAGAGACGCTTGGAAATAATAACTAATTAATATCAACCTATTATAAAACATGTCTTTATTGCCTTTATAATTATTGCGTTCTTTCAATCCCTACTGGATACAATGAAACGCCCCGTATACAGTTGTCCAAGCTAAAACTATGCGAAGTTTTGAACAGATGTAGTGTCCTAGATCGGTGGAACTAACTAAGCGTCGTTGACAGTCGCATTTCCTAGCCCGCAGTTTTTTCCGCTATCCAAAGCAATAATTTACAAAATACCAGTTATGTTACTTTTAAATATTGGCACCAGGAATAAAATGTTCAGAACTTGTAGGTCGTCTCCAAAAAACAGATGGCTGAAAGTTTTTAGCCAAACCGCCACTGAAGCAGCTTTATTACCGGCTACGAAACGAAGCCGAATAAACCCAAAAGTTATCACGTGACAGCTGCTGGTGCGTATCTCGCACCCATAGCACGCACAAAGCACCGTCAGGGACAGCCTTCCGAGGAAAAGCAGATTTTGAACTTAAAGATGTGTTTTGGGACGCTGAAGTAGTACCGTTGTCCCATAGCAGCTTTTTTTGTATTTCGCGGGTTTTCATTTCAGGCCGGTCAATTAAGTTGCGTAAATGCCACCATGGTTCAAACATTTATGCCAGCTATTTTCCAAATCAAACTTACAACTTCCGAATAGGCACCTTACTCCAGAAGCCAATACTTTAAAAGGATAGCTAGTTATTCTTTATAATTAGGTTCAAGCATTTCAGCCAGCTCTTTGCCAAAACAGTCTTGCAACTTCTGAATAGACATCTTCTTCCAGAAGCAAATATTTTTAAAAAGTCAGCTATTTAATATTTACTAATTAGGTGCAAACATTTCAGCCAGCTGTTTTTCAAAACAATCTTACAACTTATGAATAGGCACCTTATTCCAACTTCTGAACAGACGCCTTATTCCAGAAGCCAATATTTTAAATAGTTAGCTAATTAGTCTTTACTAATTAGGTGCAAACATTTAAGCCAGCTGTTTTTCATAACAATCTTACAACTTCTGAATAGACACCATATTCCGGAAGCTAATATTTTAAATGGTTAGCTAATTAGTCTTTACTAATTAGGTACAAACATTTCAGCCAGCTCTTTTTCCAAAACAATCTTACAACTTCTGAATATACACCTTATTTAAGAAGCCAATATTTTAAATAGTTAGCTTATAAGTCTTTACTAATCAGGTGCAAACATTTCAGCCAGCTCTATATCAAAGCAATCGTACAACATCTCAACAGACACCTTATTCCAGAAGCCAATATTTTAAATAGCTAGCTAATTAGTAGTCACTAATTAAGTTTCCATAACGACAAAGATAATACTTAGCCGGCCATGGGGCTCTCAAAGGGCGCTCATTCGGGTTCACCCGCCTAAGACTCCCTGACTTACATGCAAAATCTTCGTTACTCCTCGCTGGTG